>PVKE010050768.1:0-10850 GCA_004027555.1 Craseonycteris thonglongyai
GTCTGGCTGACATTCATGTTCAAGGCTCCAAAAGCCTCATAACATCGACTATTTAAGCCAAAAAGCAGAAGCAAAGACCTCAATAACTTAAAAAGAAAACCTATGCAGAAAGTATGCTGGTGTGCAGGCAAATGACTTACTGAAAGCTTTCTAAACCTGGGGTTTCAAAAGGTTTTGCAGAATGTTTCTCAATTTTCACTCCATGCCTCAAACTCAAAACAAATTATATGTGTTGAGCCATTAGAGTTGATTCCCTCACTTCTCTCTCCAAATTTTCTTAAAAGAGTACACAGAAGCTAAACTGAAAAAAGCCCTAATACTTAGTCACGTGATTCAATGTTGTGAGGATTAGGTCTAATGTGTATAAAATGCTCACTATATGGAAGGTACTCTTTTAATGATGATTTTTTCCATATTTACTTTATTTCATTGGAGAATTTTTATAAAAATTTATTTGAGCCAAATTGATAACATATGTCAGGAAGCAAGATCTCAAATGCTCTCTTTCCCATTTTTGTTTCAGCTGCTGAAAGCCCTGAGACACGTCTGTTACTCAAGAGAACAATAACAAAAAGACAAACACCTTTGAAATATATGCCTTTCATATGTGTGTTATTCTTTTTTTCCTGAGTTTATATTTTCTCTACTCCTGTTTAGTCATTATTTATATCTATTGTGTTGCATTACAGCCTGTATTGAAATCCTTATTAAAAGGGGTGTCACATAAAGAGTGTTTCCGTCTTATATGTTCCCAGTTTCTCATTCTGAATTTTGGAACATGTGGGAGTTGGTGCATTTTCTTCCACTTCTGAGCTGCTGCTATGCTTACTGTTTTATGGAGTTGTCTGACCAATTTTTGGAATGACCTCTGCATTGATCAAAACATGAGCTATATTATCTTGCTTTGTCTCCCTTATCATCAAAAGTTGGTTTTCATCTTGGATTAATAGTGAAGCAGTGTCTGTGGAATTTTGGTCTTGTCTTTTTTGTCATTATATCATCACCAACTAAGCTGACCAGACCCAATCATCATATTCATGTCAAAGTTTTTGCCCAGCGCATAGGGGGTAAGGAAAGAAACAAGCAAAGGACAAAGAACATTCCCACTTGACAGCTGAGGAAGGCCCAAAGATGCCAGTGATCAGCCCAGAGCCGTCATCAACACAAAACTGGAATTAAAACCAGGCCACCCACTTTCCTGTATCATGAACACTGGAGAACGTGACCTCTAAGCACACACTGATTAGTCAAGCAGTCTGTAGCTTGCCGATACATCAAAGCACGGGCACATTTACTTGATCCTGCTGAAGATTATAAAAGAACAATTTTCAGATAATAGCTTCTATTGGCAGAAGGATTGGGGCTGTATGAGCCTCATCTTCACCTCTGGGATCTATTTCTAGTCTGTGAAAGCACTGAAACCTCAATACCAACACTGTAATGGAAAGGTAGCATGTAGTTCCTGACACAAAGCCCAAGGAAGTTTTAATTTTACAAAAAAGGAAAACAAAACTGTAAAGTCAATCTCGGATGCTTTAGTCTTTACAAATGCGGGCCCCTTTTCCTTTCCTCTGATAACTTTTGAAGATACCACAAAGGTCTGCATGTCTAAACTTTCCAGGAATGCTGTTCTGTTTGCTTGTCTTTGGTTTTGTTTTGGCTTAAGCAAAGTGTAAAGTTTATCAGTTGTTATATCCAGGAATATGAGGACTGCAATCAAAAGATTTGAGAAGGTGCCCCTTACTACAATGGTAAGGTAGGAAATGTCTAGTTCTCTAGTTCCCCAAAATGCAGGTGCTTAGAGAATAATATTTATACTTATCTTGAGGGAAAGAAGAAACATTTATTGCTCCACTAACAGGAGCTTTGGATCAGTTAATTCTCAATAAACTAAGCAAGCAGGAACCTTGGCTGATTTTCAGGCCTGATTATCTATTCTTTAACATGACTTCACAGAGATTCTTAACAACTATACCAAGACAGAGACCTTTAGCTATTACCAAAAGCACTTAAAAATAACATAGAAGACAAATTGTGCAAAATGCTTACAAGTCTGGCTAGACATGAAACTAGTAAGTAAAAGACAAAGAGTTTCTAGTAGCCCAGGTACTGATTTGGATTAGCTATAAAACAACAGTGACCTCCTAAGTAAGAAACTTTTTTTTTAATGAATTAAAAGAAAAGCAACAATCTTCATTTAACAATAATCTTAATTTATGTAAAAGGGAAGAACTGTAATTGATATTATGCGAGAAAAATCTGCATAACCAGTATAATTAATTACATCTCTCGAAAGCCCTTTTATATTCTGCTTCTCCATCAGTCTAAGATTGCAGGCAATGATCACAACAGCACTGTACAGATCATCTAGAACATGGTTTTTATATAGACAACACAACCAGCCAACTTGTTTTCACAGGAAGAAACCACACGTATGCCCATCAAGACGTATACCGATTATTTTACTCTTCTCCCACCCTCCCACCCCTCAAGTTTTAATCATCTGTTTTGTAGCAACTGTTGGAAACTATGCGTAACAACAACCTTGGAACTGCAATACCAGTACAAACCAATACTGCACTGCCACCTTCTTAGCAGTTTGCATTACATGCTATTTTAAAGTTAGGCATTAGGAGGCAGCAAATGGCTCAAAACCACAGGCAAAGATAACCATTGTAAGAAGTTGGAAAAGGGACCTAAAGCTACAAAGGCATAGAAAATAGACTTCTTAAACACAAAATTCCAGGAATTTAGAGTTGCTATTAGGAACAGCTAGAAGGAAAAATGATTTAGTTCTGGCAGACACCATTCTCCATTTCAACATCTCTTAAAAAAAACACTGACAACCACTTTTAGGGTTAAACAACATAGATCTTTGTTTCTTTTAATCTTGTTTTATTTCTTGACTCCAGAAACAAAAATCTCATGGTTGCCTACCTGGAATTCTCAGGTCACATTTGTTTGGGCAGTGCCCACACTAATGCAGATACTGTTCAAAACCATCACGGAGACATTAGGACCGATCAGAATTCATTCTGCCCCATATTGCTTCATTCTGACTGAAGCGTTTACATATTTAAAACTTCCATGGTAGTTAACTTAGAAACACAAATGATGCATCTACACTTTAAAAACATACTTGTGACATGTGCTTTAAAGTATTATGTTTGCAGATAACACATGTCTATCTTGTTTTTAGGAAGCTGAAAATGGTCTTTTCACTTTATTAAAAGAGGGAAAATATCTCTAAACAAAGCTTTGCTATTTTAAGTACAATGCTTGATTAAATAAGAAATGTAGCTTAAACCATCTTAAAAATTATTTGATTGGTTTGTAATATCAAAACAAATCTTGCCTCTCTCTGGATATTTATTTTGAAAAAATCAGCTCATGTAGTACTTATGAGAATTTAATTTCAGGCACAAATAGAAAGGTTCTTAGAAAACATGATTGCTAGGAGTCAAAATTATAAATGTGTAAAGAAGATTACATGGTGTGTGAAACAAGAAAACTTAACACCTCTAAAGATAATTCCTTGCAAATTTTGCATTGTTTCTTAAACTATTGTGCTAAGAGTACATACATTATATGCCACATAATACTTAGCTATCACAGAATACGCAGCAGTAGTGAAAAGCACACTCATTATCATAATAGTTCTATAGTGATAAACAGTTAAAACCAAACCAAAAGTAAGTTGCAAAAAAAACCCCAAACAAAAAACAAAGCAAATACTGCTCAAAAACCTGTTTCCTTCTAGCTGTGCAATATGATTCCAAACTCCTCCAATAGCTGAAGAAAATATCACACGTTACTTACTGTTTCTAAGCTGTCTATGCCATCCTTCTGAATTCACAGGGGTGAAGAAGAATCACTGGCATGAAGAGATCTAGCAGGCAAAAAGAGGAAAAACAGCAAGTATTAGTTGTCTGAAAATTAGCTTCTTCAGGTTTTCTTGAGATACTTCCCACAAGATCCCAAAGCAAGGAAGAAAAAGAAAAAGTTGGAGAAAAACATCACACACATCACGAGCTGACTCTCTCCACAAACCCATGCAGCCCCAAACTTTAAAGTAAAGGCTAAAATTGTTGAGCATCCTGATGGAGCAAATATCCGACTTCAGTATCACTGGTTACGTACACAATTTCAATCAGACGAATGCATCTCCAAAATTATGGTCACTTTAATGTATTATCCAGATTTCTCCTTGTTTCTCTCCCTTTCTCCCTTTTCCATTCACATTTTTCTTCCTACAAAATGCACATAGGTCTGTTCTTCCTTGTACCCCGAGTCAGGCCTGGCTTTGAAATGCATTTCAATCTCTCAACACAGACTGCTTTCATTGCATTTAGAGTCCCACTAAGGCCCAGCTTTAAAAGCTACTGATTCTTTTTTTCTTTAGCCTTCCTCACAAAGGAAGGGTATTTTGTAAATTACCAGCTCGTTCAGATCAACAAAAGGTACTTTCATAGAAAGCCCCATTTGATTTTGCTCAAATTTGATTACAAGGATGGAGAAAAGGAAAGGAAGTCAAAAAGAAAAACCCCAGATGGCTTTTTCATTCATCTCAGTGAATGAGCTTTATCTGTGCCTTTTGAAACTGTAGCAGTGGAAAAGCATTTCTGTTGGCTTAAAAAACTTGACAAAAATTATTGGTTTGCCATTTCTCATGTAACAGCCATTGGGAACTGGATGAAAAGACTTTTTCATGGGATCGCCTGCTTGGATCAAAATAATGGAGATTAGGTATTTCATTATAAATTACAGTGGGAGATAGAGCAGGCTGTCATATTAATAGCAACCTGCTCATGGCCTTCAATGGTAGCTATTCTCCTAGACAAAGGACCAAGGGGGTTGTCTATTGAACTCGTACTTTAGGACTGATCAATTTTCTATCATCAAGGCAAAAGGTGAGATGACTAACAAAGGAATTCACACATGAGTGACCTCATAAGCCTACAGATAAAACAGCTTAAAGAAGCAAAATACATCCTGAAATTATGGATGATAAACTATATAAAGGAGAAGAAGACAAGAGTATGAGAGAGAGGGGAAAAGAGCAGTGGTCTATAATTCTCCCCTCTTCTTGGCCAAATGGACACATTAAAAGCTACTTGTTTTCAGCTGCAGATAATTGCAACATTTGGTTTGCAGTGGTCTGCTTTAAATGCTTCAGCCGACTTTTTTTTTTTTCCTCAGCACAACTACAGTCGTTTCATTCTCCATTAACAACGCCATTGTGTTTGACACAAAGCTTCTACCAAGAGTCACACTTAAAAATAAAAACTAAAAAGAATCACAAGCAACACAGGCTTCAAAATATTACACAGTAGAATCTGTGTTTGTTATTTGCTCCAGGTCACCAGCCTCTCGCCTTACTTCTTAGAATCTAAAGCATTTCAAAGACTAAGCTGTACCTGCAACTAAGACACAGAATCTTAATGAAGCACAATGGAACATGTGATTCAATGAAGATTCTTTCAGAAGAGTGATAAGACACTAATCCAAAGTGAAGGATAGGTGATAAATTTTCATTCAATCACAAGGAATAATTTTGATTCCCACCTGGGAATTCCCAACTGGTCCAAATCACTGTAGAAATTACTAAAATTTTCTTCCCTGGTGTATTTCCATGAAATTTTCTTCAATTTTTCTAAAATATATAATTGGGATTTCTGCCCACTAGTGTTAATGTTCCTTGAATGTCAGGATGATAGTAGGAGATTTATGTTCCAGTGAAAAAACCCAGGTTATCAAAGGTAATAATAAACTGAAAATGAGGATACAGTATAACACTTTATGCACATTACATAAAATTAATGCAAAGTAAAAATACATGTGAATAGGATGTACTTTTACTGTGCTATGTTGTTAAAGCCAGAGTCATATAAGATTATGAATATAAAAGGACTTCCAACTGCCCAAAAGCTTGAAAAATATCAAGAATATCACCTGTGACAGCAATTGTCAAAATAAAACTACATTTTGAAAGGCACCCTTGACAGGTGTAATGACCCCCAAATCTTGGGCACAAGCAGTTTTACTGCACATTCATGTACATAGTAGTTGTAGCGATGAGATAAGAAAGGTCATTTATGTATAAATCAATAAAACAAGGATATAGTATTATCTGAGGCATGTATACAAATGACTTCACATTTGTATAAAATTGTACTTCCTTTGTGTTTAGGAGAGCCCTGGATCATTTGGCTATTTTAACCGTTCAGAGAGATACCTAATTTAAGGTTATTAAAAGAGAAATTAAACATCACTGGTAGAGGCCAGTGTGCAAGCAAGCTCTCCCCACTATGGTATAAACGTGGGTTGATTTGACCTTTTCAGAGGGCAACTGAGCAGCAAGCTTCAAGAGTCTGAAAGCTTTCTTAACTCTTCCCATCTCTAGAAATCTTCCCAGTAGAAACTATCAGATATGCAAATAAATATATCCCCCTCCCCTCCATACACACAACTTACTTTTCATACAGTGAGTCAGTTCTGTGTGACAGTTCTGTATGACAGTCCAGACAGTTCTGGAGCCAAGCTGAGTACCAATTACAATTTGACCAACTTCCAATTCCAACTTTATGACTCGTTATTAATCTCCCTATGCCTCAGTTTTCTCACCTGTAAAATGAGGATCTCAAAACTGTGTTATGGGGAATGCCAAAATGGCTCCGCTGGTTGAGCACCCATCTTGTAGTCCTGGGGTCCAAGGATTGAATCCCAGCCCTTCCCCAATTGGACTAATATGCTCAACTGGGGTGTGCCCCCAGTTCTGTTCTCACCAGGGTGAGCCTCCTAGGCGGGAGGCCTCTGGTTCACACCTGGCTGGTGGGGGCGTGCCTCCCATGTGGGAGGCCCCAGCCCAGTTCCTGCTCTGCGCAGCCCTGCGCCCACCTGTGGAGTAAAATTATGCAGAAAACTAATGACATGCAACTATGGAGACTGCTCTGGGCCCTCCCCCTTCTCTCTGTCTCTCTCTGTCGATCTGTCTCTCTCTGTTGAAAACAATAAAAATAAATCTTTAAAAAATTTTTAAAAAAACCAAATATGTATATGTAACATAGACAAGGACTATATAGGAAAAAATCTAGCCATAAATACCTCTATATTTTATATTACATGGCTGGATACTTTCCTGACAGCCCTCGTATATGTGCATTAAAAAGTGGCAATAATAATTTTTCCTGAATAACATCATTTTAAGTGATATTTATTTCTTTATACATTTTTAAAATTTTTAATAAAAAATGTTTTTTAATTTAACTCTTATTTTTGTAAGATTTAGTTTATGAAAGAAGAGAACTAGGAGGAGCAGCATGCAGTAGGTATCAGAGATAGGCCAGGCTAAGGGGAAAGGCAGAGTCTATGCCAAAGCTCACTTCAGTGCTTAGCACCAAGATCCGGAAACGAGATGAGCTTCCACAACTGGGAAGGAAGCTTAAGCTCTAAAATGTAAACAAGTAAAATCCAAGCATAATGGATCCACAAAATTCCTGCTCTAAAAAACAGTCAGTACATGGTTTACCAAAGGTATCTGACAACAGGGGAATCCAGCAAAGTGCCTCAGAGAAGAATTTGGGAAGATATGCACATATAAACATATATAGCATATGTATAACACAAGCAGTTTTGATCCACCAGTTAGGGACACAGGACAAAGCCAAGGAATCATAAGAAGTTTCAACAGGGTGAACGGTGATCTAATCAATTACAGGGGTGGTATAATATAGACTGTAGGTTACAGCTAGGGAAAGGACTCTACAGAAATGTCTAGAAAAGGGGAGTAAGCCCCAGAAGTAGGCACTTGTCACCTCCCTTCCTCCTACCCACAAGGAACTTGAACCTAAGGACAGGAGGGAGGTGCATGGACAAGCTGCTGGGCCTTCAGACAAGCCTGAACTAGCCGGTGGGAGAAGAGTGCAGAAAGGGGGAGACTGGTTTAACAGGGATGTACTAGTCCTTAGTAACTAAAAGTGACTGGAGTTACGGAATCTCCCAAGATGTTATAAGCACCCAGGAACATGACAGAGCATAGCTAAAGGTGGAAGAAAGATACTTGAATTCATAGTAATTGGTACATGAGTTAAATGTGTATTATTCCTATAGACAGAAAAAAAAATGTCAAAGGTGCTTGTTAGACTTTTTAAGAAATTTCAGTTAATAAAAAGCAAAGTTCAAGAGTATGAAAGTGCCATCTGATCTAGCAATTCCATTTCTGGATATATATTCAAAAGAATTTAGGGAAAGCTGGGATGGCTCAGCGGGTTAAGAGCTCGCTTTGAAGCCCCGGGGACCGAGGATCGAATCCCGGTCCCGGCCCATGTGGATCCATATGCTGAACTGGGGTGTGCCCCCAGTTCAGTTCTTGCCGGGCCTATGTGGGAGGCTCCCGGCCCAGTTCCTGCCCTGTGCAGCCCTGTGCCCGCCTGTGGAGTGAAACTATATGGAAAACTAATGGCAACTATGGAGACTGCTCTGGGCCCTCCCCTTCTCTCTGTCTCTCTCTGTCTCTGTTTCTCTGTGTCAAAAATCAATAAAATAAATCTTTAAAAATAAAGAATTTAAATCAGGGATTTAAACAGATATTTTTATACTTATGTTCACAGCAGCATTATTCATAATAGCCAAAAACATAGAAGCAATCCAAGTATCCATCGATGGATGAATGGATAACAAAATGTGATACCTACATTCAATGGAATATTATTCAGCCTTAAAAAGAAATTCCAACACATGTTACAACATAACTGAACTTTGAAGATGTTATGCTAAGTGAAATAAGACAGACAAAAAAGAACAAATACCATATGATTCCACTTATATGAAGTACCTAGAGTAGTCAATAGAGACAGAGAGTAGAATGGTGGTTGCCAGAGGCAGGGGGTTAGGGAGAGAACTTGGAATTGTTGTTTAATGAGTACAGAGTTTCAATTTTGCAACATGAAGAATTCTGGAAATGGATGATAGTAATGGTTGAAACAAAATGAATGTATTTAATGTCACTGAACTTTACTCATTAGAGTTGCTTCTGGAACCCCCCAATTCTTTTATCTTATCACCCAGTGAAATAGATTGGGGAAGGGGAGGAGAAAGAGAGAAAGGGGGTGAGTGAAATGGAGAAAAAAAAGGTACAGCCACTCAGTTGTGTAATTTGTATACTTCACCCAGATGCCAGATGAGGGAAATGGGGATAAAATCCAGCCAGGAGTTATGCTGACCAGGTGGTATGCCCTAGGGCTAGACTTCAATTGACTCCAAGGAAGGGGTGCCTTTTTGTACCTCATCTGCCCAGAGGGAATATCTTTTATTAATTTGCAGAATGGCATCGTATGTGTCAATAAGCCTTGGAAGGGAGCCAAGCTTGTCTATGAACAGATAAAGGATAATATTTAGGTTGAATGGTAGAGTTGTCTTTGTAAATGAATTAGTTACCAATTCCTGGGGGAAACAAAACTTTTGCCTGGAAGTTTGAAGCTCATTATTGTCTTCTCCACATACTCTCCCCTGCCATCAACACAACCAGAGTAATATCAATATACTCCTTACTAAAGCATATGAAGGAACAGCATCACTCTAGTAATATATAATTGGAGCAATGGTATGCAATATATAATTAGACTTCCCTAAAAGAGACAAGATAAATTGACTCAAGGCATAATCTAAACCATGTGCCCATCGCTTTTCATAACTATAGGGAACCCCATTCTTACACTTCTTTGTGAATGGTATTTAAAATTTACCTTTTCAACCCTGACCTCCCATCCAAATAATGCCACATTTCAAGTAAGCTACAGGATATTTTTATTAGACTATGACACTGAATCCTCAAGTCAACATATCCAAAATATCTCTATTTTCTTATCCCTCCCCTCCCCCCCAAAAAAAATGAAACTAAAAAACAAACAAACAAATAAAAAAAGCTTCCTCTCCTAACTTACTGATTCTGTTTATGTGTTACTCTAAGTGCCCAGACCCAAAATATCAAAGACATATTTGAATCCCTCCTTATTGTGCCTCACAATCAGTCGATATGGATTTATTTTCTCCTTGGTATATTACATCCAGACCTTCCAGGCCTTTCCTAAGGTCACATATAGTCCCTCGACACTATGAAAATATGTTTCTCAGGGTTTTTAGTTGATCCTCTAGTGTTCTTTCTCTATTACCTCGTTCAGGAAGAGCAGTAATTCTCTCCCTTGATTTACTCACTGTCTGTGGACTCTCTAACTTATCCTTCTTGAAATTCACTGTCTATGGCTTCTCAGACTCTGACCACCTCCATGAGTCTCCAGTTACCCCAATTCTGTGTTCCTGGCTCCACCACCTTTAATGAGGGAATCTCTCTCATCCCCAAAAGCCTTTTGCTTTGATCCTCTTCTCCCTAAAATTCTCTGGCCATGTCTTCCTCCTCATGATCACCTCCAAGCTGTATGCCAATGACTCTCAAATCCACTCTCCAGCACCAGTCCTAAAGCCAACTTAAGTTCAAGTTCAGCCTGTTAAAAACCTACTTCGTTGTCTCCTATAACTCTGCCAGAAATGATAGAGCAGGGGAAGAGGTAAAGAATGGAAGAAGGGAAGAAGGGGAGGAAGAGAAAGAGAACACAAACATGCACTCTTTCCCGTCTATCTTGGTAAAAAGCAACACTTAGTTTCACAAGCCACAAATCTCAGACCCTTTCTATTTTTTTTTATTGTTAAATTTATTGGGGTGACATTGATTGGTAACAATTAGATAGTTTCCAGATGTACAAGTCCACATCACATCACCTATGTATTGTATTATGTGCTCACCACCCAGAATCAGCTCTCCTTCCATCACCATATATCTGGTGCCCACTCCCACC
>PVKE010050769.1:0-10845 GCA_004027555.1 Craseonycteris thonglongyai
TGTTAGTGTATTTTATGTGTGGCCCAAGACTAAGGTGACCAGATTTTAACATTGGTAAAGCGGGACACCATTGACCGGGGGTGTGTGGGGGGGGTTCTTGATTAAAATTTTGGTCTATCTCCCGCTGTTCCCTAGCTTGTCATGCATTCTTTCCAAAAATTGGGACTTTTTTAAAACGCCACGGGATGCGGGACAAATTGTTAAAAATTGGGACTGTCCTGCCAAAAGCGGGATGTTTGGTCACCTTGCCCAAGACATTTCTTTTTCTTCCCAGGTGGCCCAGATGAACCAAAAGGTTGGACACGCCTGCTCTAGAGCATTAGCTTACAACCTGAGCTCCTCTCAGAATCACTTGTGGATCTCTTAAAAAGTACCTACTGTATACTTGGCTCCAACTTAGACAGATAGAGTTTTAAAATCCCCCAGGTGACTAATGACACCTGTATCTGAGAACCCAATATTGCTTTGAGCAGGATTGTACCCAGTCCTGAAGGAGCTATATAAAGTGAAGATACTGTGTTAGCTTTTGCAAACATGCCTTATTGTCCTGCTTGAGGAAAATTGGAGAGAAGCAACAATATCAACTTCCAAGTTTGAGCACTCATTAAATTACATGACCTTGTTTAATCCCTCATTTATTGTCTTAGATAGACTTCATTCCCTTTTTATACATGAACAAACTGAAGATCAGAATGATTACAGTTGTGGGGGAGAAAGAAAGTTTGCCTCTACCCTTCCAGGTTCTTCAGGCTTGCCTCATAATTAAGTCTACATGAAACAGAGTAACAAGAAGAAATAAAATTTGATTACATATGGGAAACCCATATACATGAGAAAGTCAGAGACCTCTCATATATGAGAGGTTCATAGACAAAGTTAAAATAAGGTATATGTGGCATTCTGAGCTAAAGATGAGGTAAAATGTCTTAGGGCTTTACAGGGGAATAAGGTCATTCACAGGATTCAAAAAGCAGATGTTCAGTAATTACAAATTTTGCCTGCTCTATAGATAAGTCATAAAACATTATTTCTGCTGATAGCACTTATTATGGGCAAGGCCCTTAATGTAAATTCTTTAAGGGAGAGAGAAAAGTTTCTTGTGATCCCTCAGGATCTGCATTACCTTCAGCCCCAAATAATTTGCATGCCAAGTGGCATATCTTGGGGAGACCTCTTCTGAACGCTTCACGGTTTACTCAAGATCACGTAGTTCATAAGGAAAAATGTTCCTCCTTCTCAGAGGATTAGTGTTCTTTGTGTGACAGTCCTGGAAACCTTTAGTATTGTATTGTATTGTAAACACATTCCTCAAAACTGAAGGATGGAAAAGAGTCCTCCAAGTTACCACAATGCATGGCCCAAGAGAACCACATTAAAATTTGTACTTTATAATTTTAGAACAATTTTTCATTTAGACTATGGTTATTTTTGGTATAACTATAACGAGGTTGCTTATCTGGTTTCCCAGTTGTCAGATTAGAAGCAGAAAATTAGAACAGGGAGAAGAGATGCTCACGGTAGGCGCATTAAATGGCAAAGCGTTGGAGCCACAGCCTCACAATGGAGGAGGAAAATAGTTTCCTTGTCTGTAAGCTGAGTGGGTTGAACTGGTTAATCTCTGAGGACCTTCTCAGCTCTAAAATTCAATGTGTTTAAAATAAAAGCTAGGGGGAAAAAAAAGAAAAGAAACAGTAGAAAAACCCATAAGAATGGAAAAAACCTAGAAATCTGGATCTAAATGTGGGGGGAAATAACCCTAGAGAACTCTTGCTCTTGAGGGCATAACTATATTATAGAAAGTTCAATACTTGATGCTTTTGATGATGATGACACTGAGTCATCAGGAAAACATTAAATTTTGTTTTAGAATGCAAAAAACCCTCAAATTACTTTTGAAAGATCTTACTCAAAAATACTTGTCAAAATGTTTGTTGTTTTAAACATGTACTGTTTGGAAAATTTACTTAGTGGGACATCTTCATTGATATATTCTTCATTGTTTTATGGGGATTTTGTTCCTCAATAGAATAATTTAGATCGGGGGCGGTGGGGAGCGGTCCAACATTTCGGCTTCCCTGGGCCACATTGGAAGAAGAGTTGTCTTGGGCCACACATAAAATACACTAACACCAATGATAGCAGATGAACTAAAAAATAATCTCATGTTTTAAGAAAGTTTATGTGTTGGGCTACAGTCGAAGCCATCCTGGGCTGTAAGTGACCTGCGGGGTCACAGGTTGGACAAGCTTGATTTAGATAGTTGTGACAATATCTTGTATCTACATATTGCTTTATACTAATTCAAAGAATTTTTCCATCTTAGTTACCAGTTAGTACCTTGACAAGATTTCTAGTTCTTTTTACAATGTATCCTTAGCACCTAACCTTCTTATAGTTCTTCTCATATGGTTTTATGGTGAGCTGCTAATGAGTCTGTTGGTTTCTTGAGGGCAAGGACTGAATCTTCTTCATTTTGGTATCTTTTGAGACTCATGTGAGTCAGAGAATGAATGAAATGCCAAAGAATAAAGATCCTCACTGGTCCTGCTTCTAAATCTTGTAGACTTGTCTTTCACAAGGTAGTGCCTCTTGATTACCTTTCTTTCCATTCCCATCACCATTACCCTGTTTCTTCACTGCATTCCAAAACCACCACTGATAATAAATTGCCACTTGCTGGTGGTAGAAAATTTAGAAAAAATATATAAGTGACTACACATGAAAAGGAAAAAAAAAAAATCACAGTTGAGTCCCATTATCTGGAAATAACCAATGTTAACATTTTAGGGTATGTTCTTCCAGTTTTTTTTTCTTAGATATTTGTTATGTAACCCAGATGTCAGCTGCTACCCCACCCTCCTCTCTGAGCTTCCCCCAGAAGAATCCACTTGCATACAAGTGTTTATAAGCAATTTACAAAATATTGTACGTTTTATTTGGCAGTGGAGTTTTGGGTTTCTCTTTTAACCTTCCTTTCCCTTTCCTATCTTGCTAACTCCTGTCTTCTTCCTGCTGGTTCTTTCCTAGAGTTCTTATATCTTATGGCTTTTATTATTTATTATTTAGAGGTTATTTAAACCTTTGTGCTCATATAATTGTTCTCAGAAGGTAGTGATGGTGGAGGTGGTAGACGGATGTGATTATATTTTTCTTTTACATATAAATGTCTTTCAAACGTGGATTCATACTTAGTGTTTTGTTTTGTTTTATTTTGAAAATTGTGGGGAATGACATAATATAAAATTTACATTCTTAATCATTTTGAAGTGTAGTTCAGTGGTGTTAAGTACATTCCTGTTGTTGTGCAACCAATCTCCCGGACTCTTTACCTTGCAAAACTGCACATAATGTGATGCATGGGTGATGTGATGTGGACTTGTACATCTGGAAACTATCTAATTGTTACCAACCAATGTCACCCCATTAAATTTAACAATAAAAAATAAATAAACAACAACAAAAACAAAACAAAACAAAACAAACTGAAACTCTGTACCCATGAAACAATTCCCCATCCCCCTCTCCCATCAGCCCCTGATAGACATTCTATTTTCTGTCTCTACCAATTTGTCTACTCTAGGTATCGCATATAAGTGGAGATCATACATTGTTTTTGTTTTTTCCACTTAGCATAATGTTCCCAAGGCTCATCCATGTTGTAGCATGTGTCAGAATTTCCTTCCTTTTTAAAGGCTGCATCTCTTTATTTTGCTGTGTATAATGCACACATTTTTTTGCCCAAATTTGAGAGGGAAAAATAAGGATGCACATTATACATGGGTAATACTAATTTCATATCTAAGTTTTTAATTCTTTTATTATGCTTATGAGTTAAAAATAACTCTAGAAATGATATCCGTATAGAAAAAAATGCCCTGGAAATCAATAATTGCCTTGGCTGAGACTCCAGCTAGTCCAGGGTCATGAGGCACTTCCGCCTCCCATGCCAGCCTCCTGCACCTCTGCCCTTGTCAGCTTTTGGCTTCCAACCATCCCGGGACTGCGATTCATCTCCTGTTCCAAGGCTCCCAGCTCACTCTTCAGCTGGGCCCCGGATCACAATCCACGCCCCGTATCACAATCCACGCCCCGTCTGTCCCTTTCCCTTCTCTCCTGCTCCCTACCCTTTCTCTGATCTTGTATGTGTTCTTGTATTTTGTAATTATTTGTTACATAAAATTTCCTGTACCATAATACGTTAAAAAAATGCCAAAATTCCTTTATAATATGAAAAGCAAGTATGTAATTATAAACAAATGAAAATTTGAATTAAAATATTAAAATGAATTTTTTCCCCTGAAAGTTTGTGCCAAAAAATGTGGGTGCTTGTTATACATTGGAGTGCATTATATGTGACAAAATACAGTAATATTCCATTGTATAGATTCACCACATCTTATTCATCCATTCATCTTTTGATGGACACTGGGTCACTTCCACCTTTGGCTATAGTGGATAATGTTGCGATGAACATGGGTGTATAAATAATCTATTTGAGACCTTGCTCTCTGTTCTCTTGGATATAGATCTAGAAGTGAAATTATTGGGTATTATTGCTAATTCTATTTTAATATATTTTTTTAGGAATTACTAAATTCTTTTCCATAGCAGCGGTACTATTTTACATTCCCGTTCCTGATAGAATTTTATATCTTTCTGTTTTTCACTCAAATTTATATTGAGAGCAATTGCCACACCATTAAGTTATTTTTTTAAATTATGACTTTTGGCTTAATTTTTCGCCATAATTTATTTAGTAATTTCCCTAGATTTTGATACGGAGGTTGTTTCTAGTTTTTGACTATTGTAATAACAACATGATGAAAATACTAATTTGCTGCTCTGATTATTTTCTTGGGATAATTTCTTGTAAGTAGAATTATGAGTTTGTGTTTTTTTAATATTTATGGCACATGTTGCCACTTTCTTCAGAAAGATTATACGAATTTATGTTCCTACACTAAGTGGGTGTGAGAGTATTTGTTTCATTGCATTCTTACCGACACTGGATAGTATCATTAGAAATTTTTTTTTTTAGTTTTGACAATTTAACAAACAAAAAGAGCATCCAATTTTGTTTGTATTTTCAATATAAAAGTGTCCAACTTTATATTGACTGGTCTTATATTTCTTCTTTCGTGAATTGTCTTTTGTGTTTATCTTCATTGTAGTGATTTAGAAATAACTTTTATTTCTGATTATAAGAATACTGTGTTCAATTTGGGATGTTAAAAAGTGTTAAAAATAAAATTCTTAAAAGAATTTTTAATTTTACCATTTAGAAATGAATACCATTAAAATGGTGATTATCCAAATAATCTTTTCTTTGTATCTCAACACATATGTTAATTAAAAATTTATTTATAAGAGCTGTTTATATTTGAAAGATAACCCTTTATATATATATATGTAGCAGATATATTTTTCTGGTTTATCACTTGCTTTTTAATGTTTAAGATATTTTTAATATAGTGAAATCTATCTTCCTTTATTTCTTAGATTGTTTTTGTGCTTAAGGTGTCTTTGCTTATGTTTTGACAATTTAAGTATTTGTAATTTCTTTCAGATATTTCATGTATTAAAAAAACATTTAGTTCTTTTAGTTATTTTCATTGTAATAAGCTTAGCGCACCCAACAGAGGCTCTGCCACATTTTTTCAGCTGTCATTTCCTCTGAGCATTTTGGACTGTGATTCTCTTTTAATCTGATCCAGTTTACTTTCTGTATTTAAGGGATATCATGATTTTTGGTTTGTTGAAGACACCCCTTCTTGGTTTCCAATACTGTTAATGGATTTAAAAAAACTCTCTTTACACATCAAGGAATTGGTGTATGGGGGTCAAGGCTGCAGTATACACTGGTCTGTAATTTTGAGCCTATCTTATATTTTTAAAGAGTATTTAAAAAATTGGTTTTTAACATAATTAAATTTCTTTTCACCATGTATTCAGAATACATATTTTTTAGATAAATTGATATACTACTATATTATATAAATGTATTTCCTAACATTAAACTATACCTGCATTCCTGGAATTAACCTTATTATGGTGATTATGAGTGATTCTTTTAGTTTATTTTAAAATTCTGTTTGTCATGGTTTTGTTGTGATTTTCATATATCACACACCTAACTCATCACACCTATAATTTCTTGTTTAATGGCTAGACTCTAAGTATCTGGAAGACAGAGACCATTTATTTTTCTTATGTTTTAGCGTAGTGCCTGGTAGGTAACAGGCTCTAGAGATAATATTTATTAGAATTAGAGACATGGAACTAGTTTATAGTTAGTTTTGGCAGTTTGTTCTTATCTGGAGATAGTTTTTTTCAGATATTAGAATTAATATTAGATGCATAAAATGAATTGGGCGGATTTGCATCTTTTTTGTCTGTCTTAGAACATCTGGTTCTAGGTCCTTTTCTTTTTCTTTATTCAGTCAAGTTCCATCTTTATAATTGGTCTATTTACACTGCCTACTTCTTTTGGGGTCAGTTTGGGAAATTTATATATTTTCCCATCGACATTTCAAGGCAGCTAAATTATATACTCTACTTTTACCTGAAAATGCTGTGGCCATCTGTGTGGGTTTTTTTTTGGTTTTTTTTGTTTTATTATCAGTGCTGCCCAATGAATCTCCTTATCCTTTAACTCTCTGTGATTTTAATAAGTATGTTTATTTTAAGCTATATCTTATTGAATATTTTTAAAGATGATATGAGCATCCTTGTAAACAGATTATTATTTCAAGTGATTTTATAAATTTTTTGTCTTTGTTTTTCATGAGGTGTACATATTTTGGTGGGAAGCAGGGAATGGCTACTACTGAAATGTTGGTCAGTTGTCTTTTCAGTAACATTTTCTTGTACAACTCTGAACTGAATTTTATAACTTGGTTTCCCTCCCTTCAGTGTATTTTGCCTGTTTCCATGCTGCTGATTTTCACAAAACACGACTTTTAATCACTCATTTCCCTGTTGAGAGCCTCCCTATGGTCTCCAGAATAAACTTAAGACACATGAGGATGCTGGGATAGCTCAGTGGGTTGAGCGCTTGTCTTGCAGCCCCGGGGTTTAAGGATTGAGTCCCAGACCAGCCTGTTGTGACCCATATGCTGAATTGGGGTGTGCCCCCAGTTTGGTTCTCACCAGGGCGAGACTCTGGCCTGGTTCCTGCCCTGTGCAGCCTTGACCCCCCACCTGTGGAACAAAACCATGTAGAAACCTAATGATGTGCTACTATAGAGGTAGCTCTGGGCCCTCCCCCTTCTCTCTGTCTGTCTGTCTGTCTGTCTCTCTCTCTGTCTCTCTGTCAAAAACAATAAAAATAAATCTTAAAAAAACCCCACACACATTATGTGACATTTAGAGTTTTCTGCCTATAGGTATATCTTCTATTGTTTGTCCTTAAGCCCTTACCACGTTATTCCAGCTGAATTTGATTCTTGTATTTTCCCTATTCCTTCCCT
Source organism: Craseonycteris thonglongyai (assembly GCA_004027555.1). NCBI lineage: Eukaryota > Metazoa > Chordata > Mammalia > Chiroptera > Craseonycteridae > Craseonycteris > Craseonycteris thonglongyai. The sequence continues at coordinate 7,470 of PVKE010050769.1, forward strand.
AAACCTACCTTGAAGTTTTTTATGTTTTAACTATGTTCAAGCCTTTTCACATTTGGATATTCTTTTCCATCCATACAGTGCTACCGACTTTCCTTGGCTCAAATCTAACTCCAGTGAATCTTCCCTTATTATCACAGAAATGGGCTTTTCTTTCTGTGTGAGGGAAGTCAGAGAAAGGGAGGGATGGGGGAAGGTACCCATGCGTGATAGGAATGCCTGCATTGTGGTTCTTGGGATGGATGGTGCGTTTATGGTGTTCACTGTATTATTTTTAAAGATAAATAAAAATGAGGGCCGTGTATGGAGCAATGTCAGTAATGTGTTATAAACCAAAAAATTATTATTTTCTTCTGGTACAGCTATTGGCCCCCCCCTCCCCAATAAATTAATTTAAAAAAATACACCACAAAAAAAGTTTGTTTATACACTTCATCTTTTATCTCCTGCATTAGACATTGAAGTCTTAGAACCAGGGACTTGGTGTTGTCTTATTAATTCCCCACTGCAACCTGCATGAAAATATGATTAGATTGGGAGTTAAGAAATTTGGAAGTTTGATATCATGGTTATGTTCCTAGTACTGAGAACTTGCATGATGAACTTGTGTGACACTGAAGAATTTGTGTGTGTGTGTGTGTGTGCATGTGTGTGGTTTTCAGTTAAAGAATGGTTTCACATTCTATTTCATTTCATGCTTTCGATAGAGTCACCTTTGACTTTATGGGTCACAGATGCCTCTAAAAATGAGTTTGAATTTACATGATTTTTATGATTTCTTTCCTCTTTAAAACTCTTTAATTCTATGATGTCTGTTTGTAAACTATACTGAAAAGAGATTTGGAGATTTCCAAGGTAAATACCAAAGAAGTAGAGGAAGTAGCTGTAACAAGATATTTCAAATTTGAAGAACCGAAACTTTTTTGTCAAATACCGGAATAATTTTCATGTTTATGAGAAGTTCTTAGGAGAGATCAGAACTGGGAGGATTATCAAGCTTCAACTTACTGGAAGTTCTAATGGTATCTTGGATGAAAGAAGAAGCTGAAAATGAAAGTCAATGGAGTTAACTTTAAACTTTCTTCTCTTTGGGCTCATTAGATATAGAATAAATACAAAATTTACATCTTTATTCTAGGCACAACATATTTTAATTTAGCTATAACCTTATCTCATGTTGTACTCCTTCCTCCACTTACCCCTTTAGTGCTGGTGAACAAAAATGTATACACGTACACTTGGACAACTCATTTTTCTTAAATATTTCCTGAATCTTCTACCTCTAATTTTTTTGACATTTTTAATGTAATAATTCTATTATCGATTTGATTGAGTATTCAGTTATGTGACTTAAATACTTACTATTTCTATAATCTTCCTTTATCTTCTTAGTTGGAATTCATCATCTTCTAATCCACCTCATCATTCCTTTAGGTTTATGCATATGTATATAATACACACACACACATACATTTTGAGTCACTTTTCACATATTGCCTTATTCTAAATATGCATGTGCCTGCTTTCTGTAGACTTAAACCTTCCTGTGGACAGGTACTTACTTGGTGATGTTTTTCTTTGTGTTCTCCCTAGGAACCATAATGGTTATTGGCCTATGGTAATTGTGCACTAAAGAGAATGGCATTGAACAAAATTTTTGGACTTCTGCTGTTTTAAATGAAGTATCCTGTAGGATTCAAATATGTAGAATAGACTAAGGAGGGTGGCATTTTATTGGTATAAATTTGTTAGTTCAAATTTGTAACATTTGATTATTATAAAGTCATCCAAAAGAACAATGAGGCTGATTTAATAAACTTCTAATGAAATTTGTGTTTATGGAAGATAGTTCCAGTCATATTAATCTAAGCATCCAATTTAATTTTCTCTTCCACTCTGTATCTGTTTCTCTTTTTCATACATGCATACACACATACTGTCTCTTTACATGGTATCAAGAAAATCTGGACTCAGATCAGTAGATGCAAATGGCAGTATTTTTTAATAGTTTACTCTCCAATTTAACTGACACAGTAGCTCAAAAGAGTAGTAAATAGTTTCAAATTAACATCACATCAAGAAACAAGTGTGTGTAGTTATTGTTAAATGTTCAGTTTAAAGAGCGAATTAATAGGCTCCTCAGCCATTTTAATTTGTCACCATTTGGCAGAAAATACCATATGAATGTATCTTGTCATTTAGTGAGTGGAGCACACATATGTTGTAGGATTGTATTTGCTTGTATAATTTTATGTGAGTAGACTTGTACAGGTCTGAATTTAAAACAAAGCAAACAAAACAAAACAAACAAAACCTGCAATTTTAATCAGTGTTACGTTCCCAGGAAGTTCAAATATATCCTCCAGGAAGCGCTATTGTGAGGGCTCCAGAAAAACAGAGTTAACCAGGCAGCACAGATTAATTTTTGGGGGGGTCTCCTTTGTATTAAATTTGATAGAGAACACAAATGAGTGTGGGTGATGCTTTATACTACAATTTTTTAAATGATTAATATATTTTAACTATGAAATTTGAATCAGATGTTTGCAGAACCCTGGAAGCAGTTTGACTACCACATGACTCGGATAAAAGGACATTGGCATCAGAAAGGTTCACTGAGTCTTTCATTTTTCCAGATGGGAACTGTGATGATGTGTGTGAAATTATCTAGCACAATTTCTAGTGTGTGCAGTAAATATTTATTTTCTTGAAGTAATGAACAAAGTGAGAAAAGAGAAAGAATGATAATGTCAGTGTTTATTGAATGTTTACTATATGCCAGACTAAGTGCTTGCTCATAATAAACCCAGGATTGTATTGTTATGATTCCCAGTTTACAGTTAAGAAAACTGAGGCCTGAAGAGAATAATAAGTAACATGGTTAAGGTTTTCTGGCTTATATGTGGCAGAGCATGGGTTTGAATTCTGGCTCTGAAGTGACCGTTACACTATAACAACAGATGCATTTAGCAAGTACAGTGCTTTCCCTAGTGATTGAGTTTTGTTGTTGAATGCAGCTGATCTTATGTGGCCGTGCAAGGCTAATCTTTCTGTCTTATTTGTCATTTTCACAGAACTACAGTGATTCTTAATTGTGGGTTAACCTTTAGCAGTACTTTTATTTGCCAACAGCATTTAAAGAAACAGATCCTGTCCAGGCACTTGGATTTATAAAGTGGGTTTGATGTTCCCAGTGAGCCTTTTCACATTTTTTTTTTTCATTTTAGGCGGATACACTGACATGTGTGGGGTGTCTGTCCTGACACAGTTTTATTGTGAGAAGAACAGATGAAAATAGTATTGAAAACCAAAGTTTTGGTTATTTTTTCTACTTTACATTTCAATGATTGTTGATTTTGTAACTTTGGAAGACTAGTTT
>PVKE010050770.1:0-10846 GCA_004027555.1 Craseonycteris thonglongyai
ACCTATAAGTGAGGTCATATGTTTCCTGATTCTTTCAGTCTGACTTATTTTGCTTAATAAGATGGTCTCTAGGTCCATCCATGTTGTCACAAATGACTGTATTTCATCATTTCTTATCGCTGAGTAGTATTCCATTGTGTAAATGTACCACATCTTCTTTATCCAGTCATCTATCGAAGGGCATTTTGGTTGTTTCCATTTAACCCCTTCTTGAATATATAATTTACAAATATTTCCTTCCATTCTGTAGATTGACTTCATGTTTTAGTCATTTCCATTGTTTTTGTTTTTTGTGGTTTGTTTTTTTTTTATTGATTTTTGACAGAGAGAAACAGACAGAGAGACACAGAGAGAAGGGGGAGGGCCCAGAGCAATTTCCATAGTTGACAGCATTGGTTTTTCATATAGTTTCACTTCACAGGTGGGCACAGAGCTGCACAGGGCAGGAACTGGGCCGGGAGCCTCCTACATAGGCCCTGGCAAGAATTGACCTGGAGGCACACCCCAGTTAGGCATGTGGGTCCGCATGGGCTGGGGCTGGGATTCGATCCATGGTCCCTGGGGTTTCAAAGGGAGGGCTTAACCTATTGAGCCATCCCAGCTTTCCCTCCATTGTTATACAAAAGTTTTTTAAGTTGACAGTCTAGTAGTACCCCTTGTTTATTTTTAACTTCTGTTGCTGTTACTGTTGCTTTTGGTGTCAAATGCAAAAATTATTGCCAAGACCAATGTCAAGGATCTTACTTCCTGTTTTCTTTTGGGAGTTTTATGGTTTCAAGTCCTATATTCAAGTTTTAGCCTGCTCTGAGTTGATTTTTATGTATGGTGTAAGATAGGGTCCAGTTTTATACTTTTGTACGTGGTTTTCAGTTTTTCTAACACTTTACTGAAGAGAGTGTCCTTTTCCAACTCTATGCTTTTGGCTGCCCTGTCATAAATCTGGTGACCATATATGCGTATGTTTATTTCTGAGCTCTCTATTCTGTTGCATTGATCTAATTTTATGTGTCTCTTTTTAAACCAGATACACAGTATTTTGATTACTATAGCTTTGTAATATTGTTTGAAGTCAAAATGTGTGATGCCTCTATCTTTGTTCTTTCTCGTAACTATATTGTTTCTGTAATTAATTAATTGGTAAAATTATTGAGGATCACTTTTACTTTATGATATTTTTTAAATATAAATGGTATGCATGCCACCTGAAATCATCAATTTTCTGTTTAGAAAGTTATAGACTAGTTGAAATAGAAACTTTTGTATTTGTCAGCATTTCTAATGTACCAGATCCAATGGAAAAATAAAAATTTTTTAAGGTTTATTTTACTGTTTTGACAGAGAGACAGAGAAGGAAAGAGACAGAGAGAAGGGCGAGGGCCCAGAGCAGCCTCCATAGTTGTACATCATTAGTTTTTGACATAATTTCATTCTATACAGGTGATCAGGGGGAGGGGAATATAGGGCAGGGAGGACTGCACAGGGCAGTAACCAGGTAGGGGGCCTCCCACATGGTAGGCATGGCCCCTCGAGTTAGGGTCTGAACCGGGGGCCTCCCACATGGGAAACATACCCCAGTTCAGCATATGGGTCCATATGGGCCAGTGCCATATGGCCAGGATTTGATTCTCGGACTCCAGAGCTACAAGGTAAGCGCTTAACCCACTGAGACACCCCAGCATACCCCCTCTCCCCCAAATAAATTAATACTTAGGTTATTCTTTAACAAATGACTGTTGTCCTCTGTCAGGATGCCTCCAATTTTTAATATTTGATTTTTAAATGTTTAAAAATATTATAATTTATGTAAAATTATAATTCATCATAGGAGATAAAAAGTTATATCTTTTCCCTCTTCAAAATTAGCTTACAAATTTGGTTTTATCTTATATTATGCACAATATCTTATTTTAATTATAATACCTGAGAGTGAAAATATATTTTTTTCTTTTTAAATCAAAAAGAGATTGAAAAATTTGTTTAAATAAATAAATAAATAAATAAGAAAAATTAGTTAAAGAACACACTTAACAGGTCCTTTATGGACTGAAGATTCACAACCAGTGTCACTTAAAAAGAGATCCAAGTACTGTTCACTACATCAAAACACATTTTTTTAAATTAAATATATGATGTGTGTATGTTTGAGAATTATACTATTTTAATGGAACTTTGAGTGAAAATAATTTACTTAAAAGTTTACTGTCAGAAGACATAAAAATGTTGTTGGTTACTCACATTAACATGAAACAGTAGATGGAAAATAAAATTAGAAAAGAAAAGTGCAGAGAATCAAAAGACCAGAAGTTTAAATATATGGCATAAGAGATGAGGTGTTCTGTGTTCATCTGTTAAAGATTTGCCCTTCTTCCTGTAACAATTGCTCCTTGACTTTAGCCCCCATGTTCCAATAGAAAAATAAATTTGTCATAGGTATTTTCTTTGATTTTCTTATATTTATGTATTACTTATATACAGTACAAGGAAAATATATACAGGGGAGAAAAAACTTACTCCACCCTCTTAGCTTCTGTTATGGAAGCCTACAAATTAAACTGACAAATTAAAAGGACAATTTAGCATAAGAAAAGAAATATACATTTTATCTTTAATTTTATGTGCACAGGAGCTGCATAGGAAATTAATTAAAGCCCAAAGAAGCAATTAGATTTGAGAGCTATGTAGCATTTTATTTACAAAGGGCAATACATTGTGAAGAAGTGCCCAGACAAGGGAAAAAATAGATTTTGGGTTTCTAGGAGCAGTAAATTGTTGTAAGGTAAATTATGGAGGAAACTAATAGTAGGTAAGGCTTATTCAGTAAAGTTTATTTATTCAAATCCATCTTGTTTCTTCTTTATCCCTAGTGATAAGGGTTGTCCTTTTTCAGCTACAATTGGACATGAAGAAATGGCACCTTCAAAAGAATGACTTATTTCCCACTTTTAGGCAGATAAGGAAGACAGAGAGCTCTTCTTGTTTGTTTTTTGTTTTTGTTTTTTAAATACCTTCAACTGAAAATAGTACTTATGACAAAGTGGCGTATTTTAGGGTGGCATATTGTGATACCCTTCAAACACAAGCTTGCAGAGAAACTCAGAAAAAGTAATTTTTCTTATAGTCTTCTCTATCCCCAAATATTAAACTTAGCATTCTTTTTTCAGCTTGACTTTGCAACATTGACTTTCAGAAACTTTATCATGTTAGCTGAGAAGTCTTTTTTAATCTAGATTGAAAAAGATTTGCATGTGATAATAATAAATAAATATATATTCTAAAATTTAAAAGATTATAATAGAAAACAAGATTCAGAAATTGTGTTTTGATCCTGACCTAGTGCAACTTAGTCCTTGAATTTCTTATATGAAATCACTTATTGGTGCTACTTCATTATATGTTTGTTTTGTATATTCTTTGCCTTTTACCCTTTTTATTCTCCTTTTCATTTTCTAGACTTTTTAAAAGGTCATTCATTGATCTTCTGTATAACATTTATTTTTCTTAGTAAACTAACTTTGTTTCAATGCTTTGTTATTCTTCTGTAGGCTGTTTTTATAGGGCCTATAAACTGAGAGGGGTATTTAAAGATGAATGTTTGTGATCAGTTTGATGACAAGCAACATTAATTTGAACCCCGTTTATACAAAATGTTATTCTCACAAAAAATTTAATTTTTATCAATAATATAATAGACCTATTTCAGAAAGGTATTATTATTATTAATTTTTTCCACTAAAATGGTGAAAATTGGTTTTCTTTTTTGTTACAAAGTACTTATAAGATATCCTTGATTTTTTTCTCTTGGTTCACAAAGTCTGAAATATTTATATCTGTTACATTATAACTTTGTACTTCACAACAAAAATTTTTGTCAACCCCTTCTCTAAGCGTTACATTTATTCACCATATGCCTTCTGTTTTGATTTCTGAATGTTTAAAAACAACTATAACCATAAAAACTTACATTAACCTCTCTCGTTCCTAAATTCAAGTAGCAACTTACAACTTGGTGTGCTACTTAGTATTCAGAGATTTGTATGTTGTTGTTATGTGTGTGTGTGTGTCTATAGAACTGGACATCATCTTAACTCTTCAACAGATTTCATACTTAGAGAAGGCCAAGAGTCATTTCATAAAAATAAAGTGAAATAGAAAATTTGAGTCTCAACATTAATATCAGGCAAAATATGCATATTTAATATGATCGTGCATATTTCATTGCAAAATGGAAGTTCTCATCTTCAGCTCCCTAGGGACTCAGAAATTTTCAGTAAAATGAAAAGAAGCATAAGGTAACACGACTAGAACTACAGTAAGAAGACTCTGCTGAGACCCAACTCAGTTTCTCACCTCCTTTGTGACCACAACAGATCAGTACATCCTTTTGAGCGTGTTTCCCAGGTGGCTTGGACTGGATGATTTCTAAATTCCCATCAAGTTCTGATAATCTACAAATAGTACGGTGAGCTGTCCCACCAGTATGTTGTGTTTCTGATCATACATATTATTATTTAAAGGGATACTAGTCAGATACCTTTTTTGCAAAATATCAGCCTTGCTGACTATTATATTAACTGCTTTCTGTGAGTTAGACATTATGCTCAGTGCCTTCTGATATTCTCAAATCTCAACTTCAGATGGCTACTATTGCTGTTCTCCCCCACCTCCCTTTCCTTTTTGATTAAAAAAACTAAATATAAAAATGTTAAAATTATCTGTTGATGATCATATAACTTGGAGTGCCAAAACTGAGATTTAAACACAATATTATTTCAAAACCTGAATCACGGACAGCTGACCTATATAGTTTTATGTTTTAGTGGTCCCCCTGAAAAATCTTTTTATTTTCTAAATTTGAAGACATCTTGTTTGAAAGCCAAAGCCCTTGTTTGTATTACCTAACATTTTATCTCTCAGTTAACCCTTTGATTAAAATTAGTTAGGATAGGAAACAGAAGGGAATTGCTTTTCTGACAGAGGTAGATGAGCATCCAGCAAAGATGAACCTTACTTTAGTTATTATGTTGTCAAAGATAGGCCTCACTTTCTGTCTTAAGTTGCTATTACAATACAGGATCCCTCGTTTTTCGCGGTTAATGGGGATCAAAACCTTCCGCGAAAGCTGAAAAACCGCGAAGTAGGATTTGCCCCTAGGAATTTTCTCATGGGTCGATGTCGCCCCGGAAACCAATCACGCGCCTTTATGAGAGCCCGTGGGATGGACTCTGAGTCAGCTCATCTCTTTGTTTGACACGCAGGGCTCCTTCTCTCTCGCGCATCCACATGAAACAACGCTCCTTTCCGCCATGTGGCTGCCAACATGGTTGTATTTTTTCATTTTTATTTTTTTGATGAATATTTTGTGAACGCCCACGAAGCACTGAAGCCGCAAAACATGAAGCGCGAAGTGGAGAGGGAACACTGTATACCAAATAAACTGGTTGCATTAAACAACACTAATTTATTTTTTACAGTTCTGAAGGCTGAGAGCTCCAAGATCAAGGAGCTGGCATATTTGGTGTCTGGTGATGCTCTCTTCTTAGTTTACGGGTGCCCATCTTTTCATTATATCCTCCTATGTACTTGGAGCTAAAGGGAGATTACTTGTCTCTTACACTGAGGACTGCACACACATGACCTCATCTAACCCTGATTGCCTCCCAAAGGCCCCACCTCCAAATACTAACACTTAGGGAGTTAGGGTTTCACACACATGAATTTTGAAAGGGCACAAACATTTAGTTCAAAGTATTTCCGTTTATAATTTTACTGGAACGTCTTTACTATGAGTTCATTTACCCCCTGACCTTTGGAAAGAATGCTCTGCCTTCAAGATCAAGAGAGCTTAGAGCTGAACTAGAAAATGTGACTTGAAATCCTATCTAAACATTTAGTATACTTATCTAAGCCCAGCTCTTATCCTCAATCGGTGTCTTGATGACTACAAATGACTTTTAGTCTGTTTTTTCTTCTTTTGAGATGAAACCAAACTATTAAATTTATAGAGTTGATAATATCCTACCTTCCAGTTTTCTCCAAAATAAATCAAAGTGTATATATATATATATATATATATATACACATATATATACATATATATATCTTTGAATTATATTAATATTTTTTTCCATTTCAGTTAACTCACAACACTGAAATCATTCTGTTTTAGTTCCCAATGAATTAAAGTGCTTTTAGTGTGTGGGTTGGGGAAGGAAGGCCAGAACCAATGTGATGAATACTTTTAGTAACCAAATGGAACATATTGCAATGAGGTTTCTGTATCAAAGAAATGTATATATGGATTAATTTTTATGTAAATGTATCTGTCAGCTTACATACTATAATGTACTTGGTGAAAAAATAAGTCACTGAAAAAGTATCCTCTTTGAAATTTTATTTGTTAGATCACAAAAAACAAGAACAACTGTTTGTTTGTTTTTATTAGAGCCTTTTGGTTCATGAAACATCCAGTTACAGTGATCTTGATATTTTTCTACTCTCCAACCAGGGTTTACTTGATACCCCATCCAAGGCAGAGTTTGCAAAGACAAAAAAGCAAGTCTAGTGTACAACGAACTTCAATGTCCTTGGAAAATATCCAGTACAAACCAAGGTTCTGTGGAAGGCTACTAGCTGCATTTTCTTTCTCAGATGTATTTTCTTTCTTCCTGGGGTCATTGTGTTGTTACTTTCTTGAGTCCTTGGGTTATCAGGAAGTCTCAGAAGATATGATTGGTTCCCCCAGTTAGGTAACTTGCTTTGGTGTTGACAGTCAACTCTTCTTGAACAAGTGTGTCCTAAGGCAAGACTTTGCTTGCCCACATGTTTCCTCATGTGAAGCTTGTGAGTATTGCAATTCAGTACCAGCCCACAAGTTGGCTGATGAGTCATAATAAGATCAATCATCCTTGTAAGAACGGAGCTCTACAAATGCCAAATTGTACTAAATTGTTAAATAATGTGAAGTCGCTAAGTAAAGTGTTAAAGAAAGCAGCCAAACCTGTCTAATGCATTTGTGGCATATTTTTACAGCCTAAATCAACTCATAAAACCAGAAGTCAGATAATTAAGTAATTATGATAATAATAATAAGCACTTACTATTTCCAGTCACTGTGCTACGGTGCTTTATGTGGATTAGTTTATTAAACCTCACACCAACCCATAAGGTAGGCATTGCTATTATCTTCAGTTAACAAATGAGGTGAATAACTGGCCCAAGACATCAGCTAATAAATGGTAGCACGGGAAATGAACCCAGAACTTTCTAGTTCTAAAGCACTTAAGTTACATTGGTTATAATGCAGGCATCCCCTTTGACTTCCAATAATAACAGAATTTCATGCCAAGATCATTTAGGTTCAGAGTGAGCTCTGAAGCCAGAGTGCTCAACGGCTCTGCCAACTGCTGGCTGTGCATCATTGGGAAGTTTTGTTACCTCAACTGTAACATGGAGTCAATAACTGAATAACTGTCCCATCCTCTAGGGTTGTGAGATAATCCACGTGGAGCAGGAGAACTAGTGCTCAGTACTTAATGAGAATTCCAAACACTTTGAGATTATTGTAGTTCATTATACTTGATGAAAACATATTTCTAATAATCACAATATTGCCATGCCATTTTTAGCTAGAAAGCACATGTACAAATAAACATTAATTCACAGGCCTTGTTTGACCTATTGATTCCCACTTGCTGATACAATCAAAATAAGACAGTCATCAGGCAGGATAGTCTCTTCTACTGATAGTTGTCTGACTTGGTTGTAAGATTTAAGTGTTAGTTGCTATTTCTATTCCAAACAATTTTAAATGAGTTAATAGTTTATTTGTGTGCATTTTAGGAGAAATTATAGAGTGACGTAAATGGCTCTATTATTCACATTAAGGATTCAGATGCTGCATGGTCAGTGGGTAGGAGAAAACCTGGAGTTATTTCAAATAATAGTTGTAATTGTATCTCTCTGCCTTCTGTATAAGGAGATAAGACTACCAAAATCTCTAGTTAAGCAAAGAATAGACATAAGAAACCATGTGCGTTCACATGTTTCCAAGTCGCCCAAAGCAGCCACAGGCAGTTTTGTAATCTTAGAGAAAATATTGGAAATTTCCTGGGCTGGTGTGTATAATGCGAACTCCTCTGAAATCAGGCTGTCGGGGGTCCTAGATTCAGATTAGCCTTAACTTTGAATTCCAGCCCTACCACATAGCTAGATGGGTGACCCTGGATGTGTCCCTCTAAGTTTCCTTATTGGAGATGTGTGAATGATAGTTGTACTTACCTCTTAAGTAGTCATGGCCTATGAGGGAATCTACATAATTAAATGGATTATATACTATAGCATATCCTATTCTCAATAAGTTTTAGTAATTGCTATTATATGAATATTCTTACTGCTTCTTCCATTCAGATTGAATATGACTGTAATTTTAGCCTATCTGTAGACTTCCCATGGTTTTAAATAGGTTAAAAAGGAAAATAAACCACATTCTATGAAAGTTAAAACACTTAAAGAAAGTAAAAAATATGTGCCTTTTATTTATAAAATCTTTTATTCCCTTCAATTCCAGGTAATATAAGACCACTTTTTGTGCTAAGTTTTTTAATTATGCAAACTCATTAAGCCATCAAATAACCTTTGTGAAGTGCCTATGTGGGCCTGGCATCACGCTGGGTGCTAATATCACAATTAGTGATGATATAATGCACAAGGAGCACTTATTAAAGTTTTCAACATAGTTATGAACTAATTAGTCTCAATCTTTGAAGATTTTTATAAGAATACAAAAATTGAAGAATAGTTTTAATGGACAGAATTACAAATCAAAAGCTAGAAAGCAAGGGAATTCCTTTGCTACTCCAAGTCCTATCCAGATTTTAGTGCATCTGTGAGAATATCAGATATGTTCTGGGCCTCCTATTTATTAATAACTTGGTAAGTTTAAATGCTGAATAAGAGAACCCACATGGGAGAGACCTCCACATCTAGCTCCTCTTGACGTATCTTGTAAATGTGCTTTTCACCTATGAAGACTATCTTTTGGCTTTACCAAACAAACTTCCAGTTGCCCTTGTTTTCTTGACAATTACAAAGAAAAATTGCTTTGAAAATGTGAAACACTATACTGTGCAAATTTATTAGTATCAATAGTCCTCCCAATCTTTATTTTTCTCTGGATTTTTATTTCTTTGCTCTTTAAAAGAGTGCTGTCATTTTGAGACAAGTATAATGTTCCAAGATACAGCCACAAGCGGCAGGTAGCATAACCTTATAGGAAAGCCTGCCAACCAAACCCAGCACTTTGTGTGTGACTGGAAATTAGACAGGTTCTTCTGCTTTGTCTTTATCCTCAATCTTTTGCCTATTATCTCTAAATAGAGAAAATGAACACCAGTGTTATAGGTTTATTGTTAAGGTTATTATAATAGTAAAAATTAAAGCAAAAACTTTCTTGGCAGATCCATTTTTAAATATGCTATTCTTTTACGTCAGAACAAAGATTCGGCATAGCTCCACCGTATCCAGGAAGCTTTAGCCATAGACCAATAGTCATACAATGCATGTTTGATTCATTTTACGCATAGTTAATATCTAGTGTAACTATCTCTGAGATAAGTGATATTCAAGCCAGAACACACATTGTAATCATCTGGGAGCTTTAAAAATACTGATTCCCAGGCTTCATTCCACATAATCAAACCATGATCTCTGGGAATAGGGCCCTTGGCAGTCCCTGGAATTCTTTTAATATTAAAAAAAAAAATCTACCATGTTATCATCTCAATTCTATAGTATTTTCTTCTTTTATTTTATTGATTATAACATTTTGAGCGGAAGGTATTGCATTTATTTATGACATTATTAATAATCTTTAAAAAACAATATATTTGAATATATTTAAAGAAATGTAGATTTGACTACATTTGCAACATTTGTGAAAATTCAAACATGACATCTAACAGAAAGTCTTCACAAAAAACTCAAATTTTATCTCTACCACCCCTTAAACTTTCTTCTTAAACATAAAAGCCTATTTTTATCTTTTCTCTCACCCTTTGGACAAATAGTAACTTTATCTCACCCTTCCAATGGCAACATAAACATTCCCAATTTCTAAGTTTTTGCTTTTTTCTGTAAAGTAGGACAACCTGTTATATCTGCAGAATTTTCTAAATGCAGTTGAACATAATACTCCTGGATTAATCTTAATTAGTATATTTTGTTTTGGACAAGGGTTTGTGATTATTTAAAATTTCCCACAGATATTTTTCCAGCTAAGTTATCATTAATTCTTATTATCTGGATTTGTCCACCATGATTCATAGGTAGGAGGACCAGGATAGTTCACTACTACACCTCCAGACATGGAAGGATGAAACACCAGCTATGAGCCTGAAACTCAGGGAGACAAATGCATACAAGCACTAAAATTTTGAGTAGAGGAAGCTTCTTCTCACTATGCATAATGAAAGAAGGGAAGATGAGTAAGTCTCTCTGCCTTCACCACACCCAGTGGCAAGTGACTACTCATTTAATAGAGTTTCAAATGACAACAATTGTTCTGCTTTGAACAGTTCCTTTTACTTAATGAAATGGAAGAAAAATTCACAAGAATAAAAATGTTAGAGGACTATGTTATGAAATGTTAATGTTAACATTTCATTGTTTGTGCACAAGAAGTACATAAAGGACAAATACATAAGGGAAACAGACAAGTGAATTTGAGATAAAGTCCTCTCACCACAATGGTCACACATCCTAATTTAAAAGAATGTGCAGTTTGCTTCCTAATTAAAATACCAAAATCTTACGCTTTGAGAGTGCTGATCAATTTACATCATTATCTGTC
>PVKE010050771.1:0-10847 GCA_004027555.1 Craseonycteris thonglongyai
AAACGTAGCCAGAAATAATAGAAACCCAATGAAGAAGGAAAGCTGGAATGCATTCCCGGGTGCTAAAAAAAAAAAATTAAGAAGAGACATAAAGATGACCTTATAAAGTCCAAACTATAGGGCAGGTGTATCCCATGATCTTGGGCCTAGATTCCTTTCAAGACCTCAGCACTGAGCTTAACACACTCCTGTCCACACCACAAAAACAGAAAAGCTCAGCTGTCATTCTAAATAATCTTGAAATACAATGATGCCCAAATCGACAATATCTCCATCATCTTCTGTATGTGCCCGGAAAGCATCTCATTCCACACCAATGTGTCTTATCTCACAGGCACATTCTGATAGTGCCTAAACCCAATATTATTACAGGATCTAAGAAGCACTAACTCAAGTGCAGCTTTCCTACTGGGGCTGACCTCAGCTAAATGATGGAAGGTACCCCTCCAGGTACATCATCTTTGTACTTACACATCATTTTCCCAATACTCTTTCAGCCACCAAATTGGTACCAGCATTCATCCGGCCATCTTCTTGCTAACCCAAACTCAAAGGTCTGCAGTCACCTTTGACCTCTCCCTCTTCTTCATTCAAGTCTCATGAGTTCAGTCTCCACAGCATTACTGCCAACTGTTCACCTCTTTGCACTTTCACAAAACACATCCTGTAAGTCAGGGGCCTCAGCATATCCATGGTGTTCCATTGCTGCAGTGCACCAAGTGGTTTCTATGATCTGCATCTTGTCCACCAGACAGTCAGAGTAACTTCCTAAGGCAGAGTTCGGTCAAGCATATCCCCTTTATACAAGTTCAAGTACCAACATCTCTCTCTCTCTAACATTTTGTTGATAAATGCCCTCCTTTATTTACTTGGACAACACTCTCTACCCCAAATATGCCCCCATAGTTTCCTACTTGTATTGGTAGGATTACATACCATATAGCTCTTTCTCTTTTCTTTTTAAGATTTATTTTATTGTTTGAGAGAAGAAGAAAAAGAGAGAAGGGGGAGGGCCCAGAGCAGCCTACATGGTTGTACATTATTAGTTTTAACGTGGTTTTGTTTCACACAGGTGGATGTGGGGCCATGCAGGACAAGAACCAAACTGGGAGGGCTTCCTCATGGGAAGTAAGAACCTTTGCCACAGGGCTTGGTGGTTACCAGTTGCGCCGCAATTCAGCATATGGGTTTGCACGGACCAAGGCTGGGATTCAATCCCTGTACCTCATGGTTATAAGGCAAGTATTCAACGTGCTGAGCTATCCCGGCATCTCCTCATGTATCTTTTTCAAACATTTAAGAACTTGCACCATAGAAAATTATCATTATCTTCATGAACATCAAAATCAAAGCCCTCCTCAAATGCCACATATTCTCCAGGGCCTTTATTTAACCCCTTTTACCAAAAGTGACTTTTCTCTCTTTTGACCTCTCATGGAAGGTTAAGAAAATCTGCCTGGCGTTCAAGTTCATTCCATTCATAACTTAACTCCCCTATTTGAACAGAAGCCCCCTGAGGACAAAAGCAGTGCCTCACTCATCATCATGCCCCACATACCTCCAAGCACAGTGCCCTGCTCAGTAAATGTTTACTGAATGATTAGATAAACAGTCTTACTTAGAACTCACACCCCCTTAGCAAACTGGAAATGAATGGAGAATATGGAATATCAATGGGAGGCATCACTCCAGCTGCTGCTACAACACTGTTAATTACACAATGCTTTTATTGAGCAATTCGGTGGTAATTCTTGCAGCTATTCCCCTTAATAAGATCCATTGTGCACCATAAAATAGTAACTGGGATGCAGTTTGTATTCCACATACATCACATTTCTCTTTAGCAAGTTCTTTCACATCCATAATCTCATCATTATTACTATTACCCTCAGAAGACAGTTGACTTGCATTAATCAAGTCTGTTGCCATTCCCTTGCCAGATTTTCTGCAGTTTTATTGTGCTTTTGGACATTTTAATTAACTTGAAATTTTAATTTTAAAATCTTACCTTATTAATGCTCTGCCCCCTTGGAAATCCTTTCTTGTTTATTATCACTGACCATTTGAAGGTGAGGTCATTAGTCATTAAACCTCCAGAGAACTTTCCAGCCATCTTGCCATAGACTTTATGCACTTTTTTTTTGCTTTTTTTGGTTTCATTCTTGGGATTGATTTTATTTGGGTGCCTTGTAGTGGTTAGAGACACTCTGTCTTCAGAATAATCACAGCACAGAAAATGTATCACTGAGACTGCCCAGAAAAGTCTGACCAGCTGAATCTTATTGCTTAAAATACACATATTCACAGTAACAACAAATGGGGCTGTGCCTCACGTAGAACTGTGTTAGCATTTGAAAATCTTCCAACCATAGCACCAAACCCAAGGACTCAATGCTATGTAGAAATGGCATCAGAATCATCCCAAGACTGAAGGGGGCGGAGGTATTTCTGTTGCTTTGATAATTAAAAGACTTATTTCAATTGTGCCAAAACATTTACTCCTCAACTACCTCCTCTCTACAGAAGCTCAACAATGTTAGTTTACTAGTGCTCCCTACAGAGTTGAGTTCTGTTGTGCCCACTTGACAAACTAAAATGAATAAGGCACCAGATTTGGCAACAGTGACACATAGCCAGATAAACAGGACATATGTGATCAAACTGGCTTCTCAATATTCAGGGCTCTTTCTGGGTACTAGGAAATACAAAAAGATAGTCACTGAACATGAGTTCTTCATTTTCTAAATAAAAGATGGCAACATCTCACAGGCTCTATGTGATGTTAGCTTTGGCTTCCTGGTCACTATAAGGAAGTTGTTGAGCTAGGTCAGGCTCTTCCACAAAGAGTGCCCTCATCAGTAAGAGCTGTCATGTGTATAGGATGAGTGAGTCACAAAGAGCCATATATCTGCCTTCCACATTAAAAACACACAGTTACCCTTTGGTATAATTTATAATTGTGATTTTCAACTTTTCATTATAAGGACCTACTTTTAATTCCATTAACAAAAAAAAAAAAGAAAGAATAGTCTCATATAATTTTATAGCATCTATTGATATAGAAATTATATAACAAAAAGCTAGTATGTATTCCATAACTACTTTACATGAGTCGTTATTTCATGGATAGTAACTGCCTCTGCATACACTGAGAATACATAGTCCACGTGTGTGCAGGATGTATTATTTATTGTATTTATAGACAGTGTTTGGTATGCTTATGTATTTTTTCACTCTTTGTATTAACTCTGTACCAACCCCACCCCACTCCTACTCCTATTCCTCTGGCCAGAGTTCACAAGCTCACAGAATGGGAACCCCTCATTTTAGTCATACAATTCAAGAAATGAAATATTCAAACCAAAATGCTTACAAAGATGTTTAACTCTGGACATTTTCAAAGGGGAGTTATTTTGCTATTATTTTACTTTATTATTTTATTTATTGTTTTTGAGAGGTGGTGAGAGAGAGAGAGAGATGGGAAAAGGGCCCAGAGCAGTCTCCAAGTTGTACATCATTAGTTTTTGACATAGTTTCATTCCACACAGGTGGATGTTGGGCCATGTTGGCAGAACAAAACTGGCGACCTCCAGCTTGGGAGGCGAGAACCTTCATCTCCATCTGGTGGTTACCAGTTGTGCTGCAGTTCAGCATGTGGGTTTGCACAGGCCAGGGTCAGGTTTCAATACCCAGAGCTCGCAGTTGCAAGGCAAGCAACTATCCCGGCATCTTTATAATTTTATTTTAAATGCTTATAGTTTTATTCAATTGAAAGATAGAGAACAGCTTTATTCTGCGACCTCCAAGCTGAGCTACATTAAGCAGCTTACCTAAGATATCTACTAACTGTAAGGAACAGATCCCCAACAAATATCCCTTATTACAAGGATAGTTTAATGATGTAGACTTACAGGATGGGATTGACCCATTTGCAAAGAATTCAGCCAACCTCAGGTTTCTGTTATGTCATTCACTAACTGTATTCTGACATAATTCACCTATCATCTCAGACCATCAGTTTCTTCACATACAAAATAAGGATAATAAGAGTGTCTGGATCGTAAGTCTAGTGAAGCTACTAAATATATGTCAAGAGATTTACCTAGGGCTTGGAACATACTAAATAGTTAATAAAAGTTCAGTAGTAATGGCAGCAACGATATAAATAGAGGTAGTGATAGAAGTATAAAGGAGCCCCGTGAGAAGTATATGAGCTGAAATTTCAAGTCTCTCTCTCTCCAGGAGCTGCAGTTTCTTACCCATCTGCTCAGTTCTCTGTGCTGCAGATGGTCTTCCTCTTAGCCTACTGGTCTCTGCTCTTCTGCCTGAATATGGCTAAAAGGAAGCCTCACCACTATAATAGAAGATTCAGGAAGGCAAGCATTTGGGTTAATTTTGCTCCCTATTGCCTCACACAATAGTGAGCACATAGTAAGTCTTCAATCAATTAATATTTTTAGGATGTATAAGCTGCCATGGTACCCACTTGGGACACACTCTACATGGTCTTATTAGTACCAGAATACAGCACCATCTGAATGACCTGGTCTCTGTTTTCAATGACATATTGTAGGGAAAAGAATCTTATTGGACTGAACACAGATCGGGTAGTCCACTGTAGTCAGTAAAGCAGGGGACAAGGAGGCAAAGTTTCATATGGCTTCCCATTCTAGAATAAATTCTCTGAAAGAAAATGGAAATGAGTAGAACATGATGAGGGCCTTTATTTTACATAGTATAAAAGTTCATAAGAGAGACAATTTAGGGCTGGCAGGAGAGATTAAGCATGGCTTCATAGAATAAGTGGTATTTCAAGTTGTTTTTGAATAATAGATAAGGGTTTGACAGAGAAATTGTTTGTATATAAGTAATGCTCATTATATTTTGCTTCATATTTTACAAAGACACAGTCTACCATTCTAAAACCACTTTTGTTTAATTCTTACTATTCACAAAGCTTGGTATTAAATACTATTAGATATGCAAAGACATAAATTATAAGTATAAGCAGGCCCTGCCTTCAGGGTCTTTCAGTTGGTTGAGGTGATTAGGCAGTGATCCCAAGGGCTCTATTAGTTAAGAGAATGAGGGGAGCCTTTTAGACTAGAACAGAAGTAGAGCTGGCTTCTAGAGGGAGATGTGACTTGAGCTAAGCACCAAGCTAAGTGTGAGAAGGTAAGGAGAATGAAGAAATAAGTGTGGCAGGTACTCTTCATAGCTTATAGAACATCCATTCCCAACCCCTTTATCTCCCCTCACCTTTGTGATAAAGACTGGAAAAGTTACCTGCTCACTTCCCCAGCATTCCTTGGAGCTCAGTAGGGTCATATGACACAGGGCTTCTGGCCAATGAGACACACGAGTAAGTGGAAAATAGTGGCATCTTGCTCTATCAATAAAAACATTCATCACCGGAGATCTTCTTGACTTGAAAAAGGATGTGATATCTAAGGCTATAATGTTTCTGCAGCAATAAGGGTCTTTGTATAAGAGAAGTCAGCTCCCTTAAGCGGCCCAGGCACAGACATTTAAGGAAATCCTCCCTTTACAACTTTCTTTTGAAATACCATCAAAATTTTTCTTACGGCTCTGTTTTTTTGTTTGTTTGTTTTTTTAATTATATTTTATTGTTAAATTTAATGGGGTGACATTGGCTGGCAACAATTAGGTAGTTTCCAGAAGTACAAGTCCACATCACATCACCCACCCATGCATCGCATTATGTGCCCACCTCCCAGAATCACATGGAACATTTTCAAGGATAGACCATATCCTGGGACTTAAATCCAACCTCACCAAATTTAAGGGCATCCAAATCATACCAAGTGTATTCTCAGACCACAAAGTGTTGAAACTTGAGGTCAATTGCAAAAGATCAAGTGCAGAGAGAACCACATATACGTGGAGATTGAACAACAGGCTCTGTTATAAACTGTATGTTTGTGCCTCCTCCCAAAATAATTCACATTAAATCCTGCTACTCATTGGGAAGTCATTTGAAGGAGGGGACTTGGGAGGTAATTAAGCCATGAGGGTAGAGTTCTCATGAATGAGGTTGTAAAAGAGACCCTCCTACCCCCCCCCACCCCCTTCCCCCCTGAGATTCCCATCATCCCTTCTGTCAAGTGAGGACACAACAAAAAGACAGGTTCTCATCAAACACCAAATCTCCCAGCACCTTGATCTTGGACTTCCCAAACTCTAGCACTATGGAAAGTAAATTTCTATTGTGTATAAAGCCACCCAGTCTATGGTATTTTCTTATAGCAGCCTGAAGAGACTAAGCCATTCTAGATTTATTTTTATTGTTTCTTGACAAAGATAGAGAGAAGGGGGAAGGCTAAGAGCAGTCTCCACAGTTGTACGTCATCAGTTTTCAACATAGTTTCACTTCACAGGTGGGCATGGGGCCACACAGGGCAGGAACCAGGCCAAGGATCACCGGAATAGGAGGCATGCCCCCAAGACATAGGGGCCTCCTACATGAGAAGCTTGCCTAGGGCAGGAATCGAACTAGGGGAATCCCACATGGGAAGCTCACCCAGGCGAGAACTAAACTGGGGGCACACTCCAGTTCAGCATATGGGTCCACACAGGCCAAGGCCAGGATATGATCCTTGAACCCTAGGGCTGCAAGATGAGCGCTCAACCCACTGAGCCATCCCAGCATCCACAGACTAAGCCGTTCTGTTTAATTGTTTTAATTCCAAATTTAGATCCAGGCTTTTCTCTACTTCTCTAAATTAAATAACACAATCCATGAACTATCACTTGGGCTCTCATTTACAATTTATTAGAAATAGATGCAGCCTTCTCAAATATTCTTCCTCACCAAATCCATGTACCTTCTCTAACTAGATCTAGTCTTTAGCATTCTTCAGGGAGGTGCACTTTATTCATGACTCATTACCTTTTTCCCTAAGTATGAAAGATTTTTAAGGAAGAAATGAAAGGGCAGAAATACCTTATTAACTTTGAGACTGGAGAAAAGAATGGCTAAATCTGGCTTAAAAAAATGAAAATTTGGCCATGGATTCAATATTCAGTAACTATCTATCACCTTGATACACTGAATTCATCTTTCTGTCCAGACTTAATGTACTGAGAAAAGTGAGAATTTAAATAGAAACTGGAAATGATCCCCACAGAGAGCAGCCCTAGTTCTTTCGAAGTCCTTATAGTCTACCTTCAGATGTTAAGTGTGCAAGAGCTGGTACCATTTAAGAGATAAGAAAAAAAGGGGGCTTAGAAAATAAATGAACCCCATCTGGAATATTGTCCAATCAACAAATACTGCTGAACACATAATCAGGACTGGGACCTAGGGTCTAATGGCCCCAATAACCCAGAGCAAGCAGGAAGAGAGAGGAAACTAACACCTGGATGTACACCTTGTAGACCTTCACAGGTACCAGAGCATGTGAACTGATGCTGAGGCTCATGGATGAGACCAAGCTGGGTCAGGGTTGAAAGGTCTTAGACTTGTTCTAGACCACGAGCTGGTCACAGTCATGGAGTCAGACACCAGCTGTGTGACCAGACTTAATCTGTGAGGTAATGGCACTTTCCCATCTATAATATGAAGTTGTTTGGATAAATTACTATAATGTGTCTAAAATAATTAGTGTAGTGTATGGCACATTATAAGAACTCAACAGACCTCCACACTGCCTTCCACAGTGGTTGTACCAATTTACATTCCCACCAGCGGCGTATGAGGGTTCCTTTTTCTCCACAGCCTCTCCAGCACTTGTTTATTCCTTGTCTTATTGATTACAGCCATTCTAACAGGTGTGAGGTGATATCTCATCGTGGTTTTAATTTGCACTTTTCTAATTGCTAGTGACATTGAACACTTTTTCATATATCAATATGGAGATGCCTCAAAAAATTAGGAATGTAATTGCTATATCACCCAGCAATCCCTCTTCTGGGTATCTACCCAAAAAACTTGAAAACCTTAATTTGCAATGGTTTTCAAGTCATGGAAACAACCAAAGTGCCCTTTGATAGATGACTGGATAAAGAAGTTGTGGTACATTTACACAATGAAATACTACTCAGCGATAAGAACAGACGAAATATAGCCATTTGTGACAACATGGATGGACCTTGAAATCATCTTATTAAGCAAAATAAGTCAGACTGAAAGAATCAAGAAACATGACCTCACTTATAGGTGGAATATAAAACTGCAAGTAACAAAGAAACAAAACCTCATGGACACAATCAGTAGTTTAATGGTTACCCAAGGGTAAAGGGGAAGGTGGCTGGGAGAGCAGGGGTCGTAAGGGGGCATTAAATATACAGTGAGGGAAGAGCTGATTCTGGGTGGTGAGCACATAATGCAATGCGTAGACAGTGTCATGTGGAATTGTACACTTGCAATCTGTAATTTTTACCAACCAATGTCATCCCAATAAAGTTAACAATTAAAAAATAAATAAAAATAATAATAAAAAAAGAACTCAACAAATGTTGTTTCATTATATTGCTATTGTAATGTTGCAACCAGTGTATCCAGAATTATCTCTAATACCCAGGTGGCACTCGGTAGATATTAAATGAATGAATGAACAAATTAGTGAACAAAGAAAGAAACAATAGGAGAAATGTCAAGATACAGTGCATAATTAACTATAAATTCAGTGAGTTCTAGAGTAAATTGTTTTCAGCCTCATTTCTCTTTTAAAAAAAAAAGTTCATTTTCAAATCAGTCTCAATATTACAGTATACAGATGTTTCTAATATACTTCTGAAACCAAACTCCTTTTAGTGACCAAAATATTACAAACATTAATGTTTAACAAATAAATGGTTACTTAGAAACAGGAAGCAGCACTTACTAATTCTCAAGGTAGGGAGAGCTGTTCAAAATTCTAATATAATTTGTTGAGGGCTGAGAACTCAACTTGTCACACTCACCCAGAGAGTGCAGCTCTTAAGGAGTAAATTAGAAATTGGATGCACAGCTTCAAAGGGACTATGTGTCCTTTTTAAATGTCTGTTAAAATCTACTCGAATGAAAGAGGAAGGATAAGATTACAGAGCTTGGCAATTTCACAGCAGGTCCAGAATGGGAGGAGCTATTGGAAAGAAGCTCTTTAGAACTATCTCCTAAGATCAGACTGAGTAATTAACATCAGTATTGTAGCACAGCTTGAAGGTCAAGCTGGTCTAGGATCAGACAGCTGACAAAAATGACCTGGAACAACCAACAGACAAGATAATGATAGATATTTCTATCTTGGCCCATCGAAGCAAAAATTACATTAACAGCAAGGAATTAATTGTTCTTAAGAATTTTTCTAAACATATCACCCATGTATTATGCAGCATATATGTAGAAAATGAAATTTATGTGCTGTTATCTGAGAAAAAAATCTTGAGGTTCAAGGGAGCACACTGTAATTTTAGCCTTAAGACATTTCTGGGAACACAGATCTGCTTATTCAGCTAATCACTTCTGTCTCCCAGTTAACCCACAAAAGGAGTCAGCTTTTAGCTTTTGACTTGGACCAACTCTGAGTGCATTTTCCCCTCACCCACCTTACCAGAGCCTTGGACTTCATCTCTGCCAAGATTCATATTCCAAGACTTAGGACACAATGTATGGCATGTTCAAGAATTGGCAAGTATCCCATTGTGAGTAGGGTACATGATGCCCAGAAAGAGGGATGGGTGGTGAGGCTGGAAGAAGAGATTGGGTAGAAGCCCATGGAACCATATTAAGGAGTTTAAGCATAGGTGGTTGGCATGGATGTGGTTTGATCTTTTTAATACCAGATGATCTCTGCACTACTGGTAATACTCCTGTCTAGAATTAACTTTATGAATCTATTGTCTGCACATGAGACATGGTTTGAAATTCTTTTTCAATTATAGTAACCAATCTCAAAAATAGTCAAATATCATTTTTACCTTTTACTATTAGATGTTTTATAATAATCTTCTTTAATCATATGCTTGCCTCTTAAGAAGGGCATGTTTTATATTTATACCATATTTGCTCAGATTGATTCTCAGTTGTATTGACTTCCCCATTTTGAGAAAAAAACATCTTTTTCTATAAAATTTCATACTACTTCCCTCTCACCCACACAAATTTTTCTCTATTGTGAGTACAGCATCATAGCTGTTTGGGTCCCTAAACCTTCAAGTCCATCCATTCCAGTGATCATCACTGCCTGAGATACTTAAGAGTTTTGTAGTTAGTTTTTTGAGAGAAAGAATCTGATTGATTCAAGGTGAGTCAGGTGTCCACACAAGTTCAGTGAAGTTGGGGAAACCAGGCCATCTGGCTTATACATGCCCACAAGGCCCATTCTTCCAGCCAGCACTGAAGGATACTTGTAAAGAAGCCAGCAGAAGTTGGTTTTGAACTACAAGCATGCTTATCACAGATCCCTTTTTCAATATGAAAACATTAAGGCAGCATTCACTTGTGAGGGCAGTTTTGTGGATGCTAATAAAATACTAATAAAAGGATGTCGGGGGGAGGTTGGGGGGAGGGCAGGATGGCTCAGTGGGTTAGGTGCTCACTTTGCAGCCCCGGGGACCGAGGATCAACTCCCAGCTCTGACCGTGCTGACCCATGTGCTGAACTGGAGAGTGCCCCCAGTTCAGTTCTCACCAGGGTGAGACCCCAGCCCAGTTCCTGCCCTGTGCAGCCCCGCCCACCTGTGGAATGAAACTGTGTGGAAAAACCAATGATGTACAACTATGGAGACTGTTCTGGGCCCTCCTCCTTCTCTCTGTCTCTGTCGCTGTATCTCTCTCTCTCTGTCAAAAACAATAAATAAATCTTTAAAAAAAAAAAAGAGTGTAAACTGTTTTGGAAAGCAATT
>PVKE010050772.1:0-10847 GCA_004027555.1 Craseonycteris thonglongyai
GGAGTCAAATGGATGAAGACAGAGGGAGACATTGGGAAGTGGGTGCTTTTCATTCAACCAGTCCCTAAGGGGCAATTCGGGGTATGATAAAATGTAGCTTCTGGCTTATGCTATAGACATGATCTTTTCACTTGCAGGGTTAAAGGGAATCAAAGGACAGTAAACAGACATTCTGGTCAATCGTACTGTTTCATGGCTTAGAAGTCAGCACATGGCATTTTAAAAATGATCCTTTTCACAGTATATTTTACAACTTTGGTCCTTCTAAGCAATAATCCTCCAGCGAGACAGAACTCCCAGTCTTTCATACACAATGACAAGAGTGATTCTCTATCACTTTTGCACACAGGCACACCTTGGCGATATTGAGGGTCTGATTCCAGACAACCACAATAAAGGAAGTCCCATGAAATTGTTGGTTTCCCATTGCATATAAAAGCTATGTTTACTCTCTAGTCCATAACTGTGCAATGGGGTAATGTTTAAAAACACCCAATGTACGTACGTTTTCTAAAAAATACTTTATTGCTGAAAAATGCTAACCATCACCTGAACCTTCAGTGAATTGTAATATTCTTGCTAGTGGAGGGTCTTACTTCAATGTGGATGAAAATGTAATATCTGCAAAGTGCAATAAAATGAAGTATGCCTGTATTCTATTTGTTAGAAGCAAGTCACCAGGGCAGCCCATACTCAAGAGGGGATCACACAAGTTTGTGAATGAAAGGGGGGGAATCACACACACACACACACACACACACACACACACACTCATGAGATAATCTGTCCTGTGAGAAACAAATTTACTCCAATCTAGCATATGCATGACCTAACCAAAGAATTCTTAATGGTATAGTGCTGACAATTGATTATCCACAAATTACAATTCCCCATTGCCTGTGAAATCATCAGATTTTTGGTGGCCTCCACAGCTTTCCCTCAATTCCCAGCTCTAACTGCCTGTTCTCGCACATAGAACCTACACTCTCTTCAAGTCATAGTGTCTATAGTTTCTCATTGTTACCCCCATCCCACACCTCTATGCCGTGCTTTTCCTAAGTTCCCAATTTCCTACCCTATTTACACCCTACATTCATCCAAGGCCTGGCTCAAGTTCTTTTCTTTTTTCCCTCATAAAATTGTGGAGTAAGAAATTACAGTAACCCCGAAAAGTCATTAGAAATGGTTATATTTACTGTTTATACCAGGTATTTGAAGATTAACCACATAAATGTTCAATTTCAGTTTTGTCTTACATTTAAAAAAACTTTTTGTGGTGTTTTATTCTCTTTTGTATTGCTCTTAGCAACTGCACAAAGTTGATTGTTACTATGTATCTATTGATCTGGATATGAATGGATTGTATGGAATTCCAGACGGGCCTTTGACCGAAGAGGTGATTCCACCAAGTATAATTATCTTCACAGAGTTGGGTGAAGGGGTTGGGTATAAAGTGTTCTATGTGTGTGAGAGAGAGAAGAAGTGGGGAGAGAGAGAAACACATGTGACCACTGGGTGGTATTATATGCCATTTATTATGAAGAGTGCTTTATTAATAATTACACAGTGAAATAAGACCTATCTCTAGGTTAAAAAAAAAACACCTCTCCGTGGATTTTTTTACAACCTTTTTCTTGCAATTATACAATAAAGTACTTCCAAATGACATCAATAATAAGTAACCCCTAATTTTTTTACCTTAAAATTAATATCTGTAAGTCTAATTTGGTAATACTCTAGTCTCTAGTGGTTTGATTTTCTGATGAGGACCAACTCTACAGGGAAAATATTTCATTATAGAGATCTCTGAATTATTTCCCACTTGACTGAAAGTTCTTTGAGAGAAGAGCTGTTATTCACTTTTGAAAACAGACTTTATTTTTTAGGACAGTTTCTGATTTACAGGAAAATTGAGATGATAGTACAGAGTTCCCATATAGCCAAGCCCCCAATTTCCCTCATTACTAATGTCTTACATAAGGATGGCTCAACTGTTACAAATAATGGACCAATATTCATATACGTTATCATTAACTAACATCCATACTTTATTTAGATTTCCTTAATTTTACCGAGTGCTCTTTTTCTCTTCCCAGACCCCAGCTAGCATTCTACATCTCACTTACTTATTATGTCTCCTTAGGCTCCTCTCAGCTGTGATAATTTTTTGGACTGTCTGTTTTTTGTTGACCTTGGCAGTTTTGAGGAGTTTTGGTCTGGGATTCTGAAGGAGGTCCATCTATTGGAATTCATGTTTTCCTCTCATGATTAGACTGGGGCTATGGGTTTTTAGGAGAATGGTCACAGAGAGAAGTAAAGTATAATTTTCATCACATCCTATCAAGGGTACAAGCTGTCAACACGACATCATTATTCACATTGACTTAAATCAGCTGGTTGAGTTAGTATTTGTCAGGTGTTTTTTTCACTGTGAAATTGGTGTTTTATTCCACTTGCCTTATAGTCCACATTGGAAGGAAGTCACTATGTATAGCACAAGTCTTTAAAAAAGTGAGGGTTTATGGTGTACATTCCTTGATAAGGGGGTATCTGCATAACTTATTTGAAATTCTGCTACACAGGACATTTGTTTCTCTTCCCCATTAATTAATATCAAGATAGGCTCATGACTACTTAAATGTTTATTTTATGCTTTGAGTCTTAATCCTGCAGTACGTACTTAATTTTGTTCCTCAAATTGACCCAGCTTTGGGACCTCTTTCATTCGGCTCCTATATCCCTTTAATATGCCCCATTCTTTTGTTGTTGTTTTGAGAATTTTTTCACTTTCTGGTACATGCCATTCCCATTTGTCTGCCTCCAGCTCCTAGTATCTCAATTAAGTACTTGTTAAATAAATGCAGTATGTGGTAAATGATGTTGCAGGCTATTTTGCTATTTTTAGCCATAGTTAAGTTTGCAAAAACAATAAAGCCTGTAGTTGTAGTTTCACTCTTGTAAAGATACACCCAGTTTTTGACCAAATATGTTTACATTTCCCTTCCTGAGTGTTTCTCCCTCTATATTTCAGTTACTGGCAAGAAGTCTAGGGACATCACAGAAACATTTTTGTGTATTTACTTACATAATTCTAAGGGTCTTCTGAAAATGTAAAGAGCACAAAAGCAAAACTCTCAAAGCCCAAAGGACGCCATAGCCAAGGTGGAGACAGGAGTGTTGATTTCTGTCTTCTTCCTTTAGACCAGGGGTGTCCAACCTTTTGGCTTCCTTGGGCCACACTGAAAGAAGAAGAATTGTCTTGGGCCACTCAAAAAATACACTAACACTAAAATAGCTGATGGATAAAAAGAAAATTGCAAAAAATCTCTTAATGTTTTAAGAATGTTTAAAATTTTGTGTTGGGCTGCATTCAAAGCTGTCCTGGGTCACGTGGAGCCCATAGACCACGGGATGGACAAACTTGCTTTAGATCAGACATGTCCAACCTGCAGCCCAGATGGCTTTGAATGCACCTTACACAAATTCTTAAAATGTTATGAGATTTTTTGTGTGAGTTTTTTCTTTTTTAGCTCATCAGCTATTGTTAGTGTATTTTATGTGTGGCCCAAGACAATTCTTCTTCTTCCAATGTGGCCCAGGGAAGCCAAAAGGTTGGACACCCTGGATTAGACCCCGTTCTTCCATCTCCCGTAGCCAACATGAACCAAGACAGCGACCTGTGAGTAAAAAAAGCAAAGCCACCAGCATACATATGGGTTGATGTACTAAATCTACATCTTGGGTACACACAGTTTACTCCTGTCTCCTCCCTCCAGTTGTCTTACTTTAGACAATGAATTTCCAGGGAGGTTTTTTTTTTTTTTTTTTTTTGCCTTTTGATCTCCTCACTGATCTACGGTAATGCAATTGTCCACTGGCAGAAGCTCTGTGAGGTGCAGAATAAAGTAATGAAGCTAATTTGATTTGCGCTCCACCCCTCTTAAGATCTACATGTCTTTATTGTATTAGATTCCTAATGAGATTCTCTGTCTGCACTCTGGCTAGGGACCCGGAGAACTGTGGGAGCTGTGTGTGTGTGTGGGTGGGTCCATCTCAGGAGATTTCCTCCTATTTACATCCCATCTTTAATGGATATGGACCTACCTGCCCTTAAGGCATAAGGTGACCATATTGCTCTTCCGGGACTACCCTGGGCAAGTAGTGGTGAAGCAGCCACTGTGATCGCAGAAGTATGGGTTTCTTTTCAATTCCAGGGGGGGAAATACAAACGGGACTAAAGGTTAGTGCTGGGCTGAGCAGTTCATGGAAAGAGCTCTAAGCAATTTCCAGCCTCAAATCATGTTTCAGAAAGAGTTCACCTTCTGTGCAGAAGAACTCTTTTTTATTTGTCCACTAGTGCTATAAACAGTGGGCAACAAAAGTAGCAT
Source organism: Craseonycteris thonglongyai (assembly GCA_004027555.1). Classification (NCBI taxonomy): domain Eukaryota; kingdom Metazoa; phylum Chordata; class Mammalia; order Chiroptera; family Craseonycteridae; genus Craseonycteris; species Craseonycteris thonglongyai. The sequence continues at coordinate 4,389 of PVKE010050772.1, forward strand.
TTCAAAGGACCTTCGTCCAGGGCACCAAGTTCCCTGAACCATTCATTTGCACCAAGGCAATTCCACAGATTCTAGATTATGTCCTGGTCAAAGACTGTCTGGCCAGGGACCATTTAAGAGTGACATAAATGTGAACTTTATTCTGGAGAACGCTGTCCCTTAAAATATGATGCTCATTCATTTTCTCCACTGTCCCCCATCACTCATGCTGAGAGATTTAAACTATTTCATAAATGTCTACTTATCTAAGCCTCTCATATTCACCAGGATTTTTGCAGTGCTACTGACTAGGTTCCTATTCTCCAGACCCAAAACATTTGGTGTACCTCTCTCAAATAATAACATAAACCAGGAGTATGGTGTAATGCAATTTTGCTCTTTTATTTTATTTTATTTTTTAGTCCAAAAGCTGCTTTTGAACTGTTGACCACCTTGGTGGAAATTCTGACTTAATATAATGTACTTGTTTATGCAATTAATGAGTTATTTTAAGACCCAGGTGGGGAGGAGGCAAACATTGGTAATCACAATTCACAAGTTTACCGCTCTGACATAAAAAGGGTGTTTGGATGTTTGAGAAAATTGAGAGAGAGAGAGAGAGAGAGAGAGAGATTAGCATGCTACCCAAAGAAGGGCTTATAAAAGCCAACATTTCTCCATTTGTTTTAGGCTTCCCTCAGATCCCTGAAATCATGGGAGGAAAGGCCAGGTGAGGTGATTGGCATCATGACGACTTTTCTGGTGGGAAAAGGGCCGTTTATATCTAATCTGAGGTCTTTAAGAGGAATCTATCAGCTTTGGTTTGGTTCTCAGTGGACAGGTGTCTGTATCATAGAAGCACCATACATAATTCACCACCAGAGAGCCCCAGAACTTAGCAAGAAGGCTAAATTACCTGTCACTTTCAGAAAAGGTGTTCGCTTCAGGTCAAGGTTGAGAGCTCTGGTCGACCCGGGTGAGGGAGAGCACGCCAGTCTGTATGTAAATGTCAGCTGCTGGCAACGCGGGCTGGCCAGGTGCCCCTCCACGTTGCCCACCTTTTTACAGGGCCAATTAACACGTTATCGTTCGGAAATGAGATGGGAAAGCAGGAAGTGAGGCTGCTTGCTTTAATGCTCAGAGAACACTTTGTTTGTGGCAGATCAAGGAATGCTGGACCGTCCCCTCTGGCTGGGGGTCCTGTCAGAGGTGTGAGCCATTACTGAACACAAGCGCATCACATTGTTCCCCAGGAGAGGACCCTGAGCCTAGTCCCAGGCAGACTCTGACTTGGGGACACAGTCCACCTGGCTGTCATTAAGCTGCTGAATGTGCCTCTCTCCTTGACTGACTAGTGATGGATTGACAGGTGAAGTAGAGCCGATGGAGCCCGTGTCAGGGGATGAGGTGAGCTTGTGTCTCACCCCTGTGGTTTTGGGGAACTTGTTTTGAGGCATCACGCATGGGTTTCCCTTCAGATTTATCAACTGTATTTCAACAACCTGGTTTCTGAAGCAATTCAGTACAAACCAAAAATGTCACATAAAGCACCCACACTTCAACCAGGGAGTGGGGGAGGCAGAAGAGAAAGCTTGTTTCTTTTAAAAGATTTTTTCCAGGTTTAATTCTGAGGGTGGTGAGAAAAGGCTACTTAGGGTACTTGTATAGTATCTTGAACTCCTTTGACACTTGATAATTTCTTACAGTTATAAAGCAAACTTGTTGTTGTAATGGAAGAACTGAGTTTTTTAAGTTCCTACTGCTAATGAAATAGAAAGGATGAATGCTTAGGATTCCTGAGATACTTGTATATTGAAGAATATTTTGGTCTATTAAAATATTTTAATCAAATTAATACAATCAAAAGTAAGGATCAACTCTGCAATATCTGAGAAATTTATTGTTTGGCAACACAGGAGGAGGAAAATCACAGTCACAAAAATTCCTAAAAGCAAGAAGCAAAATGCAAGTCAACTGTGTGTCAGAATTACCAGATATGGCTAGATCTCTATTTGATTGATTAATTCATTGAAAACTAAGGGTCCCAATTTGGAAAAAACTCTTTAATGTTTAAATTCAGATGATCTCTTAGCAGAGAAAAATTTCTCAGCTATAGCTTAGTAAAAGACAGTACTTTCTCTTTGTGTTAAAAATAAAGTGTCATTTTAATTTGGTAAGCTCAGGAGAGGCAGAAAGAAAAATCATTAATGAATTCAACAAATGGGAATGCCAGGACGGCTCAGCGGGTTGAGTGCTCTCTTGCTTTGCATCCCTGGGGTCCGAGGATCGAGTCCTGGCCTGGCCCATGTGGACCCAGGAGCTAAACTGGGGTCTGCTTCCCAAGTAGGAAGCACTAGGCTCACTGGGGCATGCCTCCCAAGCAGGAGGCCCCCGGCCCCGTTCTTGCCCTGCTTGGCCCCTGCCCACCTGTGAGGAATAAAACTAGGTTAAAAACTGATGATATACAACTATGGAGACTGCTCTGGGCCCTTCCCCTTCTCTCCATCTCTCTCTGTCCCTGTCAAAACAATAAAATAAATCTTTAAACAATAAAATTCAACGAAGAGAATTTTCCACATTTTTGATGGTAGAAGTTGATACTCTTCAGAATATTATTTTGGGATGACATACATAAAACAAATGAGTTTTAAAATCTACCTTTTATAAAATATACCTAATTTATAAAAATGAATTAAATATGAAGAAGTCTTGTTAACTCCTGATTCAGAAATAAAAGCTAATTTTTCTCTTTTACATACATTACTTGTATAAATCTACAAATTTTGTTTATATGCATACTCCAAACCTACTCTACAGTTTTATTTCTAAATAATGCTATATATAACCAAATGAAAATGATTTTAATTAAAAACTGTCTGAAATCAAACCTCATATGTATTTCTAGCAAATTCCTAGGTGACCTCACTATGAAAGCCACTGCTCTGTGCAGACCTGTGATACACAGGGGAATTCTCAGAGAGCAGGTATAAAAGCAGAAGGAGAAACTTTCATTGCTATCAGGCCAATGCTGATTTCTCACTTTCAAGTTAAATGTTTGGAAAAGCTCACTACATACTTCTTGTTGATATTTCTGGGCAGTGGGGAGAGAGGTAGCCTATACAAGCTCAGAGTTGCAACAATGTAAGCATTTGGATATACCAATGGGAGCCTGCAGCTCCTTTGTTTGAGAAAATTATTTGGATGGGTTCCATGACTCTAAACGCCATCTATATCCTGACCACACCCAAATTTGTATCTCCTCTTCCTGTGTCTCCCCTGAACTCCAAACTCAGATACCAAACTGTCTACCAGGTATCTCCACTCGGAAATCCATGCTTGAAATATAATGTATTAAAAAATGAACTCCTGTTTTAAACTCATAATTTTCTCATCCAAACCTGTTCTTCCAACAGTCTTACCCATTGTAGTTAACAGCAAGTCCATCTTTCCAGTAGATCAACCCCAAAACCCTGAGCCATCCCTGACTTCTCTCTTTTTCTTACATTCCATATTCAGACTGTGATGAGATCCTATTATCATTAACACCAGGTATATCTAGGATCCAATCACACTTCACTAACTCTATCACCACCATCCTAGTCTGAGCCCCATCTCATCTCTTCATGGGGTGTTCTAATCTCTTGACTCGGTTCTCTCATTCCCATGCACCCAAATCATAGACTACTTTCCCAAAGCGGCCATGCTCATTTCTTTTATGTTTAACTAAGTTGACATTGCTCCTCTACTTGACCCTCCAACAGCACTCCTTCTCATACAGAGTACAGCCAAGCTTGTCTAGGACCCTCACAGACCTCCCTCCCTTAACCCCTGACCTCCTCTCCCACTGTTTTCCCACATCCACCCCCACCCCTGACATATCCCTTCTTGTTTGGGGATTGAACCAAGCACATTTCTCCCTCAGGGATTTAATGCCTTTCTTGGTCCTCCTCCAGGTAACCACAGGGCTCATCTTCTATCTCCTTCAAGACTTGGCTCAAATGGTACCTTCTTAGTGAAGCTCTCCTCTCTATTTCTCTTCTTGGCTTCCCCTTTCTCTATAGCGCTTACCATGATCTAACATTACTGAGTTCTTTTGCTTACTCTCTTTCCCCCACTAAAACACAAGCTCCCCGAATGCAGGTGGTCTGTGTATTCACTGCTCTACCCACCAGGACCTGTGATACAGTCATATCCAATAAATGACTGTTGAATAAATAAATACGTTTTCTTAAGCAAGGGTAAAGCTGAGACCTGTTAATGCCTATGGTCTATACTCTTTTGAATATAGTTTTGAAAATTTCTTTTGAACGTACATAAAGTAAAATTGAGCCTTTTTGATGTCTAGTTTTATACATTTGATAAGTGCATATAGTCATGTAACCCCCACCTCAACCAAGATACATAATAATTCTACCCCCTAAAGAAAAATACTTCATGCTATCTCTTTCTAGTTTATCTTTTCCCGTCTTTAAACCCCTGGCAACTACTGGCTTGTTCTCTACTCTACAGCATTGCCTTTTCCAGAATGTCATATAAATATAACCATACTGTAGGTAACCCTTTTGGGCCTGATTTCTTTCTCTGAGCAGAATACATTTGAGCTTTACCCACGTCATTGTGTATATTAATAGTCCATTCCATTTTCTTACGGAGTTGTATTCTGTTAAATTCAAAGCATTGATTGATTTGAATTTTGTATTTCCAGAAGACCATGAATGAAGAGAATATGCCATCAAGTTGTATAGCATAAAACCAAGTTCCTAGGAGAATACAAATAGTTTGTAGGGATTATAAAATTGAATTTATTAATAGCTGTTTGTTTTTGAACTAAGTATGGGAAAAAAACTAAGAAAATGCACCAACAATATTAATAGTCGTTGTCCTTATGAATAACTTCTTTTTTTCTATTTTTATTTATCTAGTTTTTATAAGGGGCACATATCATTTTTATAATAGAAAAACATAATACAATGATATGGATATTAAAATATCTAGGAGATATAATTTGGAGAGACGAAAATATACTTTATCTCCTTTGATTCAGGTGATATCAAATAGTCTTAGCTACACTTTTGTTAAGGAATGAGAAAAAAATTGATTTCAGCAAAAAGTTTCCTTAACTCAAAGGAGGAAAATCAATGCTAACTTCAGGATTATAATTTACAACTTTTCCAATAATGATTCTGTATCTGCCATTGAGAAGGCTGCTGCTTCTTTAAGAAGTGAGGGACTCCAAATAGCTTATGAAGTAATAGATCATATATAAATAGGTTGTTTGCTCTCGATACAGATGCCATCATTACTAACTACTTTCAGGCTCTTTGAGAGCTAAATAATTCCGTAATGCATCATTGAACACTTAGTTGCTTCATAGCAGATGGTTTCAGGGGTCCATCTGCTCATAGCAATGTTTTCAACAAGCCCCCTTCACCTTCACCAAAAGGTTCGGAAACATTAGAATATTCATTCTCCACTACAGGTGCATTTCCTTGGCTCCCCTGGATTAAGAAGGGGCCACCTTCTTTTATTTTCCAAGGGGATGCTGGACTGTGTAGGTTTAAGAAGTCTTCCTGTGAGTGCCCAGGAGACAAGTGGAAGAGTCTCTTGATTGAAACAATTGGTAAACTCCCCTAAGTTATCGAGCATGTGTGTGTGTGGAGTGATTGCTTTCCTGCGCCACTATGTTGAAAATGAGAAATCAGGCAGTCGACTTTGTTCCATTACGTCTGACCCTAATATAAGCAGAAGCAGCATCAGCTTCTTTAGGTATTTCTGGGGAAAAAAGAAAGCCTTCTCTTTGCCTTTGAGGCCACGTGGGTCAAGGTCACAATGAACACATGAAATACACAAAGGAGCTCCAACTAAAATCACATGGATAGACCTGCGTGCTGAGGAGACCCGGGGTGAGTGTTATGGGGCCACAGCTCGTTTGATTCCAGAAATCCCCAGGGCCCATTACCTAAGTGATCATTGAAATTTGCAATCAGACTGCTGGAGAAACAGGATGGTGGCATGCACGGACTATGACATATGCAGCAGCTGCTCTCTAAATATGTAGGATATTCTTTTCCAAATTGGAAAATAATAAGGAAAGACAAAGTTGGTGGTGAGGAAGCATAGGACATGAAGTAGATAATTTTAGGCAGAAAGCAATGACAATGCAAGAGTTTCAATTTATTTCTTTTAAAGCAGCCCAGCCATGTTTTCAATTGAAACCCTATGTAGGGCCCTAATATGTGAAACTGGTCAAATAGGGCCTGTTTTTTTGCTATTGTGGAAGAGGTCAGTTTCCCAGGCCAGCCCTTAGACCTCTGACCCCCACATCTTCCCAGACACTCTGGTGCCACCCAGCAGGCGTTCTGCATGGTGTCAGAAGTGAGTGGCCTAAATTTCTCACTTAAAATCAATGTCTTTGATGTCCAGAATAAGATAGGATGGGGTAGGTGATCACATTTGCTTACTGACCTACTTCTGTCTACA
>PVKE010050773.1:0-10846 GCA_004027555.1 Craseonycteris thonglongyai
AGAGAAAGAGAGAGATATACAAAGAAAGAAAGAAAGAAAGACCGAAAAAAAAGAGATCAGAGAAAGGAAGGGCGAGACAAAGAACCAAACCATTGAGTGTGTCCATAATGCTGGTGCCCTCTCCCACCCCAATCGCTTTTATAGGGCACGTAGTGTCATTTCTACAGCTGCCTAACTGGATGGAGCAAGGCATTGTGCTAAGCTCTGGAGACCCAAGGAGGCATCAGCCACAGTCTTAGTCCTCAAGGACCTTACAAGCCTGCATGTGTGATACATGCAACATAAATGCCAGACAATACAAGCGAGCACATGCTCATAGTGAATGTTCTGGAGTTCTGAGGCTGGGGCAAGAATTTAGAAGTAAATTTCCACTGACTATGAGGGGCTGGCAGCCACTTAAGGGCACTTCTCAGCTCTTATTTATGCGATTGTCCCATTTTTAGGACTAGAGATTTGACAAAGAGGGTCCAGGCTCACTTGGCACAATTAGCTACCTTAGACACCCACAGACCTGAGATTCTTTTTCCCATTTGGGCCTTTCTTTTTTCTTTCTTTTTTTTTTTTTTATTTTAGAGAGAGAGAGAGATACAGAGACAGAGCGAGAACTGAACTGGGGGCACTCCCCAGTTCAGCATATGGGTCCACACGGGCCAGGGCCGGGATTCGATCCTCGGTCCCCGGCACTGCAAAGTGAGTGCTTAACCCACTGAGCCATCCTGGCTTCCCCTGGGCCTTTCTAAGGATGACATCAAGTAGAATAGAATTTCCTTCCTGTGAAATGATGATTGTCACTGATAGTTGACCACAACTTTGATTTTCCAAAGCTCTTGGAAAGGCGTAGAATGAGATCTTGGGTCATAAAGGGAAGAAACAAAGAGGGCTGCTTTTGTTGCTGCCAGTTTCCTTCGATTGTTCCCTTCTGCCTCACTTTCCCTCCCATCACACTCTGCCCTTTTACCCTTGTACCTTCAGATGCTGTGTGGCTGCCACGAAGAGCAGCATGCTCTTTGGGGGAGAATTCCAGGGACACTGCTTCAGAAGTGGGGTGGTCCTGGTGAGCCACTCAGGAGGGTTTCTGAAAGCCAACTTTACCTCCTGTGGAGGAGGGGCCTCAGAATGCTGGCGTTTCTGACCCCGGGCATTGTGAGTGCCTCCCTACGCCACCCCTTTACCAACTTAGATCTGAGAAGTGGGTTTCCCAGATCTGGAAGGAAACAGGGATTTGTTTGAGAACTTTGGGCCTGAACCCTAGGCCTCTCTGTGGGCCCTGGGATAGACGAGTGTCTCAATTCGTGTGCCCTCCAGAAACTGGCCACTGGTTAGAGAGAGAGATTTCTATCTGTGACGCTTTGAGGCTAATGCAAGACTGTGCAGTGTAAGGTGCTACACGAGAGGGGGACCCCCAAAAAACTGGAATTATTTTCTGGTAGGTAGGCCCCTTGCAGTACAGGCTTCCCCCGCTAGGGGGTGTTCTGGGAACCCATCTGCATCCGTGTTACCAGCTGGTGGTGTTGTGAGAGGCTCCCTTCAGCTTCAGTGAAGTTTTCTGTAGACTCTTTCAACACGTTTGCCCATTTCATGATGGGTGATTGACATGAACAACGTGTGACGTGACAACGCACCTGCCCATACTGCTGAGTATTCTGCAGTTTTTGACCAAAAACAGCATGACCCCTGTGCCCTACCTTTCCTATTTCACCCGATCTTGCCCCAAGTGACATTTTTTGGTCTTGTTTTCCTGGATAAAAAGAGCCCTCCAAGGGAAATATATTGCCAATATGGAAGAAGTTAAACAAAAAAACAGCAGAAACACTAAAAGGCATCAAAATCAACAAGTTCAAAACTTGATTTGAGCAGTTGGGAAAAGTATCTCAATAAGTGTATTGCACCCAACGGAGAGTGCTTTGAAAGATGACTGAGGTTAAACACGTAGGAACAAGTACACAACTTTTAATGAATAAGTTCCAGGTTGGAGGTCTGCCCTCGTATTGTGATGCCATGTAGAACACAACACACAGGGGAGATCATGGCGGCTGGAGCAGGAAGAGGCAGCACTGACGCTGAGCCTTGAATGCTGAGCAGGGTTTGGCTATGTAGCAAGTGCTGGCATCTGGAGGACCGTCATGAAGGAACTGCTGAGGTCTAGCAAGGGAACAAAGCAAACTGGAGAGAGTTTGGTCAGAGATTCTGTCGGGTTCCCTTGATCAATGAATACCCTGACTATGTCCCCTGAACAAGGGGGTGGAGCATCCATCAGTGGATCTCTAACACTACAGGGGCCCCTCGGTAAACACATGAACATGTTTTAGTAGCCAAAGGAGTTGTCCCTCCTGTGTTACATGTTACATACAATACATACACATGTGTACTCATAATCCCTGCTGGCACGGGAGAATGGAAGCAAGAATGTGGGCAGCTAATGGTGCAGCCTACCCAAGAACACACATCTTTGACTCCCAGTACCTTCTGGATCTTCTCATTCAACTGGCTTATCCAATTGCAAGGAATCAGCCTTACACGGGAACCTGCCTGCCCCAGTACTAACATAGTAGACTCTCCGTTAACCAGCACCCATGGGGATTGGTAGATGCTGGATAAATGTAGGGAGACTCTCCATTAACCAGCACCCATGCCAGATAAAGGTAGTATTATTTCTTGGTTTTTGTTTCTTTTTGCCAGTTGCTTGCAAGCACTGGTTGCTTGAGTTCCGGTTAACAGAGAGTCTACTGTACTTGAAGTTACCTGATGTTCTCTGGAAAGGGAAGGTGAGAAGGAGGAGGAGATGCTGGGAAAGGAAGAGGATGGTTGGCTTCTGCTTTCTTTTTTTTTTTTTTTTATCTTTTCACATTTATAGAGAGAAATTATCTTTTTGTCTTCAGTGCACAGCCACCTCCATTTTACTTTTTGACAGATAGAGAGAGAGACAGAGACAGAGACAGTTAGAGAACCGAACTGTGGGAACTCCGCAGCTCAGCACGTGGGTCCTGCCTGGGCCGGAGCCGGGATTCGATCCTCGGTCCTCATGGCCTCAAAGCGAGCGCTCAACCCGCTGAGCCGTCCCGGCTTTCCCCGGCTTCTGCTTTCTGTTCACACTTTCCTGCAGAAGGAATTAAAGATCCAGGGATGGCAGTTGGGGGAGGAGGGAGCAAAATGGGCAGGCAAAGAAAGAAAGATCGAGGAACCTAGAAGACAACTGTAGACTTCTACCCAGTACCGTGTCGTGGACTTGACCCCAGGTGCCCCAGCTGGGCTTTGCCCCTTGCCATCACCTCTGTGTCTGTCCTCCTAGACCGGATTGTAAATCCTACTGCACACATGTCTATGGAATGGTAGCACTGGACTGGAGTTCTTAACTCTGGCCAGAGTGACAGAGGCATTTGGGGTGCCTTTTCAAAATGCAGGTTCCTGGGCCACACTTCAAACCCAGGGAGCCAGGCATGGGAACTCAGAAGGTGGCGTTTCCCTACACTCCCTGGTGATTCTGATGCATGCTGAAGTGAGGCCGCCTGCCCTGGTGGGCCAGGGTCTCCAGTCCAAGACTTCCTCCTCGAGTTGGGCCCTGCACACACTGCCCCTGCCCCTTCCTACCCCTCTCCCTTTATCTGAGCACCTGTAGCAACTTAAGTAGTGAAGTCTTCTGTTTTATGTCACAGCTTCTCCTTAGTTTCTTTTCACCATCAGCCCCGGGGGCTTCTCAGGAACATTCTCCCGATATCCTGAAGCTGTTGGCACCTCACCCTAGATTAAAGGAACACGTAAACTCAGTGACTACTGAAGGCACCAGCCATAATCTACCAAAGTTGTCACAGGTAAACTTCAACTCACCCAGCTTGTTCGGACTTCGTGACACTTAGTTTGGCTGTTATGTGGGCAAACCTGGGGAGTGAGCCCTACTTTTCCTACTTTGGTTCCTGAAAAAGAAGAAAACAAGTTGCTAATGGTTGTGTTCTTTGCTAGAAGGTTATTTTCTTCAAGATAAAACTGAATTTCCGACATGGCCCCAGGGTTTAAGATTTCTTACATTCTTTTTTTTTTTTTTTATGGGTCAGATCCTGCTGGGAGAGAGATTTGACAGAACTAGAAAGAAATTATCCCACTTCCCCTGGAGCCATTCAGTTGGAATGTGGCTTTTCAGCCTAGGGCAGGGACCCCACACACACACAGCCCCTCCTTTCCTGCTTTTTGTTCGCTCAAACTGCAAGGTGGTCGTTGAGCACCTGCTGAGTTCCTTAGGTAAGGACAGCCCCATTTGATCCCCAAGTGGAGCCAATTTCCTGTTCTTGCACCATGGCTTCCACCTAAGTAGACTTCCGATAGACATTGGAGGCTGAGAAGAGGGAAGGGATATGGGAAGTATTGAGCATCTGGTAGGAAGACAGGCATTTGTGCCTTTCTTTGCAAATGAGGGAACGGAATCTGGGGAGATGGGCTCCAGGCCTGGCTTTCCCAGCAGAGGGGAAGTGGGCCACAGCTGGGGCTCAAAAGTCCAGACCCCGAGGCACAGTTGAGTGCTGACTATGTCAGCCCCTTGGGGTAGCAGACCCCCCTCCATGTGTGCCCTGTGTTCTCCTGTAAACCCAGGGATCTCCGGGGCTCCTTGGAGTCTCCGACAAGTGGAAACCTTACATGTTTCCAGCTTCTCTCCCTCTTCTGGAGAAGGAATAAAGTGCAGTTGTGCCCAGCTCAGGAAAGGGAGGGGGAGAACCAAGAGTATCTCCGGAAACCAGAGAAGCTTAGTGCATTTCAGTAACTGTTTGAGATCGTGATTACATGACTGAGAACTCGAACACTGAACCGAAGTGCCTGGAGTGACTTCTCCTTGCAGCTCAATCAGACACGCAGAAGAAGAGCACTCTGGGCTGTCCAGTGAGAGCCCGTTGAGGAACCCGGATGAGGTTCCCACCCAAACTGCTTTGCAAAGTAGTGTACTCCTGTGGAGACAATGCCTTGGTCTCATGGGAAATTTTGGATGCATCATTGTTTTGGTGACAAACACAAAAACCCAGGTTAGAGACTGAGAAAACCCACATTCTTTTTCTTCTCACCTCATTGTTTTTTTCCCTACTGTATGCTCCCATTTTTCATCCGTCTACCATTTTTTTGGTAGGGGTGGAAGGTGAACAAGAACATGAGCGTTTTGAGCTGTAGGCTATGGATTAGAGTAGAGAGGGGTTCTCTTGAGTAAATCCACACATATCGTTGTCACTGGATTTATTTGTAGACCCATTTTCAAACATCTCTCTCCACAAAAATTTTTTAAAAGGCTAGGCATTCTTGAACTTTCTCCCAAATGATTTGTCTCTTTTTCAGATGTTTCCTCCAAGAGCTAGTGAAAGGACTAGCTTGTACCTAGTCCATTTGAGCAGTGTGACTTAGAGCTCTGGAGCATGAGGTAACTCTGCAGGCCTCTGGACACAGCTATATCAGAGCTTCACTGAAAGTCCTTGTGGAACTGGGCTGTGGGACTTGCTGATGGCCTGGAATGGCAATGAGGGTGTGAGGAAGCTTTGAGGGATGGGATCTACCCTGACTACTTACCTTGGTTTCCCTGACATGGTAACTAGGGAATGATCTGGAGAGGAAAGGGGACAGGCGCTCCATTTCTCCCCTTCACCATGGCCCAAGGAGTCTCCCCAACATGCCTTTTTGCCCTTGCCTAGGGAAGTCCCCCCACGCTGCCCAAGCTGGGCATGCCATTGTTGCTGATGCTGTGTGGACACAAGTGGAAAATATGCCTTATGACTGCCACCCCATTAAGCTCTGTGTCCACTAAATGATCAGGGCTGTACAGTTCTCTCTGTGTCCCCTATAGTGGAGTCTCATGTTTGGTTCTTTCTCCAGGAAAATCCAGAGCTCCCACATTGTTCTAGACAGGAGGAAGCCGCTGCCATGGGGGACTGCAGCAGCTCCATGGACCCAGTGAAAGGACAGGGGGATGGGCAACAAGGCACCATGGAAGGCCAGGAAGGCGAGAAGGGGGACGCCACCTCACCACAAGCTGCCTCCATCAAGACCGGCAAATGCCAGGAAAAGAAAAGGAAACACTGTCAAGTTGAAGCCCAAGAGCCAGAGGTGCCGAATAAAGCCTCTAAGCTAGGTACCAACTCTACCCAGGGAGAAAGGGGAGGGGCTTGGAGGAGACACCTGGGCTCTTGGCCTCTGAACGAGGGCTCCTTGGGCTGTGAGTGTGTGTCCCAGCTCTGGCACGCAGCTGTGCCACCTCAGGGCTTGCTCTAAGTTTCTGTGAAAGCATACACAGTTCCCAGTGTACTGCCAGCGCTCCATAATGATTGTAATGGAAAGCCAAGGCATGAGCTCCAACACAGTCTCAAGTAATGACATCTGCTGCCTTTCATGGTGTCCCTTCCTGCCAAGCCAACCTCTCCCAGCCCCAATCCTTATTCCAGGAAAGGAGGACCAGGGCCATGTGATCAGGCCACACTCTGCTCGTTCCCAGTTGTGTTCCGTTAGGTAGGCATCTGAGAAGCAGCAGCTGTAGCTCGATATCTCTCCAAGGGAGGTGGGCAGTGCCAGAATTCGGTGTCGGCTTTGAAGGCCTGGATCAGCCCACAGAGTTGCTGCTGCTGCTTCGACTGTGTGAGGTGCCTGTTACATGTACATGACGTCCTCAGGGACCCTGGACACTCCTGAACTGGCACTTCTCTTTCTGTGGGGCTGCTGGACCCTTGGGAGCCTACTTCAGTGTATCCCATGCCAAATGCGTCAGACAGCCACTAAATCGACAGCTAGGGAGGGGGGGAGTGTGGCAAACTGAAAAAGTAATTGCATTCCTTTGCCTCAGAAGTACTGCCTGTGAAAGCAAGCTTGGTCCAGCTCTGACTTACTGCTTTGTAATTACAGACCCTGCCGCTGGTCCTGGGGGCAGGCCTGCCCTCAGAGTACCCCTAGCATCCTTTGACGCATCTGATCTTGAATGCTCCCTGTGTATGAGGTATGTGATGTGCGCCATCACTTACTGCCGGAGGGGGGTCTTCCTCTCTGTCATGGGGATCTTTCTGCTAGTGACCTACTGCTCGATTGGTTAGCACGCAAAAGCATGGTCCTAACGAAATGGAAATCATGTTGGTTGTCACATGGGCTAGCTTGTGTCCCCTGTTCACAGATGCCATCTCCTGTATTTCTGACTCGGAAATACCTACAGAGTGGAAAGGAAATGGTCTTCTCAGAGGTCACACACTGATGGCCCACAGGCTGAATGTCTTGCGTTTGGCCTTCTTGAGGTTTTTGCTGTTGTTAAATGCGAATGTCTTATGACCGGACACACACTCTCCAGCTGGTCATAGTCCTTGTCCCCCACACCACCGCCTTACACTATGGACTGTGTCTCATATTTGCATTACTTTCTTGACCCTTGTAGGTATATAGGTTTATGATGCTGAAACTAATGTCAACTACAAGAATGAAATCTTAAAGCTCAAGAGCTAATGTCCATTCAACAGGCCTATTTGGAAGCCTGAGGGCCTGACTAGTTTTTGTTTTGTGCCATGAACACAATTATACTGGGCCTGTACCACCCAGTCCCACATCACCTCTACTTTCTCAAACTCTGCAGAGGCAAAGTGTCCACATGCCTGCCCACTGCCCACAAAAAAAAAAAATGCAAGCAGCTACAATCATGGTCTGTTGTAAAAAAAAAAAATGACTTTCATTATATATTTTCATTTCACAGCTTTGTGGCTAAGAGGAAGAGTTCCAAATGACCTAAGTTTGAACCCTCAATCTGCCACTTACTGGCTGTTTGACCAGGAGCAAGTGACTTTCTCTGCCACTGTTTTCTCATCAGTAAAATAGAGAACAGTAGTCCCTATAGGGGGTAGTTATGATTCATTGGGAAAATCTCCTTAAAACTCTTAGAATTGTGCCTGACATATAGTAAGTACTCAATAAATGTTAACTATATTTTTTTCTTCTAGACCAGAGATTTTTAACATTAGGTCTACGAACCCCTGAGGAGGTCCATGGGTAGATTCTAATAGATCTATGAAATCATTGATGTTGTACGTAACTGTGTGTGTGTGTGTGTGTGTGTGTGTTTCCAGGACAAGGTCCATAGCTTTAGGTAGATTCCCAAATGTGTCTTTTTTTCCAAAAGAGCATTAAAATGAGGCTGAGATATTTACACAAACATTAACGTGGTTAACCCAAGAGAAGAGATGTCAAGAAAAATCTTCTGGTCCACCATACACATTGGGATCCAGCCAGCAGAGGATGCTCAGATGTTTTCTTGCCCTTAGAAAGCACATATGCCTTCCGTCACATGCATTTGTATTTGAAATGACTTTTCTTATCATCTGAATAAAAATGAATAAGGCAGCCATTAATTGAACATGTACTTTTTCTTTCCCTTACAGAAATTAGAATTGTCAGATTTGCTCATAAGCTTGGTCAGGTCTGCTAATGAACAGTTTGACAGATGGAATATAGACACACTCAAGGGAAGCTTTCCGTATACTGTAGGACACTGGTCCCCAACCTTCTTGGCACCAGGGGCCGGTTTCCTGGAAGACAGTTTTTCCACAGATGGTAGTGGGGGGTGAGAGGATGCTTTCATGTCACTTACCACTCACCTATAGGGTTTGGATAGGAGTCTACAAGCAATTGATTTATTATGGTCTCTGTGCCGTCACACCTCTCTACTCATGTGAATCTGTATTTGCAGCCGCTCCCCAGCGCTAGCATCACTGCCTCAATTGCACCTCAGATCATCAGGAATTAGATTCTCATAAGAAGCGTGCAACCTAGATCCCTCACATGCGCAGTTCACAATAGGGTTCGTGCTCCTAAGAGAATTTAATGCCCCCATTGATATGACAAGAGGCGGAGCTCAGGTGCTAATGTGAGTGATGGTGAGCGGCTATAAATACAGATGAAGCTTCGCTCGCTCACCTACCTCTCACCTCCTGCTGTGTGGACCAGTTTCTAACAGGCCACAGACCAGGTAGGTCCATGGCCCAGGGCTTGGGGACCCCTGCTGTAGGGAGTTTGCTTTCTTTTACCACCTCCCACTAGAGCCAAGAAATGAGATAGAGAAACAGTGCTCCCCGGCAAAGAAGTGGACCTCCACAGGCCATGTCGTGGTGACTCTAAGCCTGTGACATGAGCTGTGGTCTTTCAGACATCAGACTTCCAGACACCAGATTCAGTTTGCTCAGAAAACTCAGCTCTTTGGTGTACTTACTCCTCTTGACATCCAAGGGATGCAAAAACCAAACGCGCACACTCATCCTGTTTGTGTTTTCCCTGAAGACTAAGACTCCTGAAATTAAAGTTCTTTTGTTCCCTTTCCTTTGCTTTCTCTCATCTTGTTTGTCCCTGATCTCAGTGGGGGTGGGGGATGGGGGGCTTCAGAGAAGGGTTAGAAATTTGGTCCAAGAAGTAAACACTAAGAGGATAAGACCCTTTCTAGTTTGCTTGCTCTGACTTTATAAGCCATTATTTCTCTTATCCTGCCCCTCTGCTCTAAGTAAAACGTCAAAACAAAAAGCAGTCTTTCCATGGAATAGCTGTTGTACAGTCCAGGAAGTTACAGGGAGACTCTAGCTGCTTTATGGCGAAAAGAAACCAGCCAAATCCAGAGAGCAGTTCTGATCTCAAGACTCATAACTGTGACTTGCTCAGAAACATGTAGTTCTCTTCCAGCAAGGTTTGTCTCTTAAGTCAGAAATCAGATGTTGACAGGAACTATTTCATATCCATGCTTTAGCTTACATTATTGCAATCTTGAAAACTTACTGTTTTCTCTTTTGTGTTCTTCTTCTTGTTGCTGTTAGGATTATTATTAGGTTCTATTATGACCCTCATGTGTCTTTTGGGGAGAGGGTCTTGGGATAGAGATATTTTTAAACAATCTGCCAAGTCATAAGCTAGACATTTGTACCTCTTATGTAAGGTGATACTCCAGTCCTGTGGCGCTGCATTGGTGAAGACAAGTTAGAGTGGGAATTTATCTATTCTGATTCTAGGGAGAAAATTGGGAGTGCTTTATATGAGTGGGGGCTCCCCCCAAAATAAGATTTATTTATAAAAGTTGTGTATTATTCTTACATGTTTAAACTTCAGTCGCCTTCAACATACTCTTGGTTTGATGCCATATACCTATCAAGACTTTTTCCACTGCTCAAAACAGTTTTTGAACTTGTCAGTCTTGATGCCTTTTAGTGCTTCTGCCATTTTCTGTTTCACCTCTTACACATTGGCAAATTGTTTCCCTTTGAGGTCTTTTATCATTTGGGGAAAAAGAGAAACAGAAAACCCAAAAAAAACAATGACTTGGGGCAAGACCAGGTAAATAAGGAAGGTGGGGCGTGGGGTTCATGCCAGTTTTGGTCAAAAACTGCTGAACACTCAGCACGGTGCAGGCAAGTGCGTTGTCATGCTGCACATTGTTTATGTAAATCACCCAGCGTGAAATGGGCAAATGTGTTGAAAAAGTCCAAAAAATATTCACTGAAGCTGACCACAGCTTCTCATAACACCACCAGCTGGTACACGGATGCAGAAGGGTTCCAAGAACACTCACCTAGCGGGGGAAGCCTGTGCTACAAGGGGCCCACCCTCCAGAAGAGAATTCCTTTTGGCCTGTGGGGGGAGGGGGTTCCCCTCTTGTAATTTCCACAGAGAAAGGATGGAGGGGAAAGCCGGGACGGCTCAGCGGGTTGAGCGCTCGCTTTGAGGCCACGAGGACCGAGGATCGAATCCCGGCTCCGGCCCAGGCAGGACCCACGTGCTGAACTGGGGAGTTCCCACAGTTCGGTTCTCTAACTGTCTCTGTCTCTGTCTCTCTCTCTATCTGTCAAAAAGTAAAATAGAAATAACTATGCACTGA
>PVKE010050774.1:0-10845 GCA_004027555.1 Craseonycteris thonglongyai
GCTGCTTCCCTTTTCCTCTCCCGCTCTCCCCTTTTTTCTCTAACCTTTGTGTGTTGTTCTGCGTTGTGTGGTTCTCTTAGTTGAGGTTTCTTCTCAGGGTTTCCCCTGTGGATTCCCCTCTGTTCACAAGGCCCTTCCCAGGCAGTTATCGGCGTTCTCCTCTCATGCCGCCATCTTGGATCTCCTCCCAGTGTTTCCATTTAAAGACACCTTATTTAATATATATTGGTGGTTCATTAACAATGATGTCACAGCCAACAGCACTATAACTCATGCCTGAACAATACTTCTCTAACATGCATATTTTCTCTATAAGGTACATTCAGGAGAAGCCAGGAAGTCTCAGCGAATTAAGTGCTTGCTTTGCAGTTCTGGGAATCAAGGATCAAATCCCAGCCCCAGCCCATGCAGACCTATATGCTGAACTGGGGTGTGCTTCCCATGCAGGAGGCCCCTAGTTCAGTTCTTGCCCCCCGGTTTGGCCCCTGGCTAGAGGGGGCATGCCTCCCATGCAGGAGGCCCCCAGACTGGTTCCCACCCTGCTCGGCCCCTGCCCACCTGTATGGAACAAAACCATGTCAGAAACTGATGATGTGCAACTATGGAGACTGCTCTGGGCCCTCCCCCTTCTCTCTGTCTCTGTCAAAAACAATATAATAAATCTTAAAAAAAAAGAAAGAAAGAAACAGTAGACAGCACTTAGAAACAATAGATAGCACTTCAACCTTATGATCGAGGGCCTTAAACAGCAAAATCACCAACAAAATATGCAAAAATGTGAAAAATGTGGCACGAAATAGACTTCAAAAGTGAAACTTGTTAACACTATAAGAGCTGAAACTAGAAGGCAGAGTATTGCCTACTTTACATCAGCTGGAAATGTACATGTTGGACAACTCAATTTTTTTTTTACCACTCTGCACGTGTCTGTGAATCACTAAGAAAGTGCCTGGGGTATTAATTAGGGGTAACAAATACATTTTAGTGAGTAGGCAAATTTGCAAATACGGAATCCATGAATAATGAGAATGGACTATACTTACCTTGTATGAACCTCAGTAATGGTTATCTCTCTGACCCTACAAATTAAATGAGAGAAGATATATAAAATGTTTCACATGATTCCAGTTAGTTCCTCTTTATACCAAATATTTGCATGGTCATCTTTTGTACTTTATCTGCCACACTCAATCCTGAGAGATAAGTAGATACCAAGAAATTTCCAGCCAAATGTAGCATCTTTATTCCGGGAGCATAAATCAAAAACCACTCACACTAACTCAAGTAGAAAAGGAGGTTTTTGAACCAGTACAAAAAGCAATCTTCTGGGGCACTAAAGTGGGAATCAACACGGGCAGCCCCACCCTGGAATGGGAGTGAAGCAGAAAGCTTGGACACAGCCCCCTCTCTCTCGTGCTGCTGCATGATTTGCCATCCCTGCTTCTGAGCATCTGCTACACTTTTCTGCTTTGTTCAGCAGACAGGTTTCCTCTGCTTTCTCTGGCCTCCCTGCATGGCTCATAGACTGTTCTAGCTTCCATGGTGCTGATTGCAGCCAGGCTCCACGTGGCTGGTGCATGCCCGTCTGTGCTGTGTGGCACCATTCTCCCACCTCTGGTACCAGAGGAGCTGACTGCCCATCAGGCTCAGGGTTGGCTTGTGACCCAGGCCTGGCCAATGACTCTTTCTCCCAAGAATTTGATGCTTTCTTAGTCATCTTCTATCACTTCTGTTGTCACTCTGTGTATGTTTTTGCTGCCTCGTGGTTTTTGTTCGCTCAGGGCCCTTGTTTATCCACGGTTTC
Organism: Craseonycteris thonglongyai; assembly: GCA_004027555.1. Classification (NCBI taxonomy): domain Eukaryota; kingdom Metazoa; phylum Chordata; class Mammalia; order Chiroptera; family Craseonycteridae; genus Craseonycteris; species Craseonycteris thonglongyai. The sequence goes on from PVKE010050774.1 coordinate 1,805, forward strand.
TGCTTATTCATGAAGTCGGAATACTGCCTTCTCTCCGTGTCTTTCAGTTTCTGCTATCACTGATTATTTTTTCTTTGTCTCTCCAGTTCTGATTCCTGAAAGAAAAAAATTATTGGCATAGTTAATTGCCATTTATTTGGGCAAAACTTTCATGCCAGGATACCCTGTAAGCTAATGTCCAGCCTATTGATTAGCTAGCTGTTCCTAGGTCAGTGCCTGCCATTGTGCAACAAGCCATGGGCGGGGTTATAGGAGGGGTGCATATAGATTGAATGTGATCACCTATGCCTAATGTTGTATATCAAGCTCATTATCCAGATACCTATTTTCTTCTAATACCCCAAGTCCAATCTGTGAAGAAGTCCTATTAACTCTATCAAAATATATTTAGAATGTAATCACTTCTCACCATTCCCACTGCTACCCCTCTACTCCAAGTCACACTGCATCTGACTTGCATTACTACAGTGGTCTGCTAAGAGATCACCTGCTTCTAGACATGATGTATTCCCAACAGAGCAGCGAGAGTGATTCTTTTCACACCTACATCAAGTCATGTCATTCCTTTGCTTTACATATAGCAATGGCTCCCCATTTCACTCAAAGTAAGAACCAAAGACTTAGCCCCTATTATGCTGTGGCCTCATCTTTACCATTTACCCCCGTGTTCATGCCACCCCACCCACACCGAATCCTTGCTTTTCCTCAAATATTCCAGGCATGCTCCCATCAGAGGGCCTTGGCTCTAGCTGGCCCACCTGTCTGCTCACCCTTCTAACTATTAATAGATACTGGCTTAACTAGCTCCTTTAGAGCTTTATTCAAATCCCACCTTTTCCACAAGGCCTACATGACCATCTTATTCAATACTATAACTGTAGTATTAAATACAATACAGTAAATACTGTAGTTTTAAATACCATAGTTCCCCACATATCCATTCCCTATTACCCTGTATGACTTTTTGTTTCTGCATTTATCACTTTCTAACATACTATATTTAAAGAATTAGGTTTATTATTTATTGCCTATCTCCCCATGGTAAAATATAAGTTCCACAAATATAGAGATCTTTGTCTATTTTGTTCCTTGATATACAAGGGCTGTCCGGAAAAAATCCAGCCAAAAATGCCTCTGTTTTTCATAGTACATGGCTGGATACTTTCCAGACAGCCCTTGTATACTAGGGATTTAGAACAGTGCTTGGCCCAAAGCACTCCATAAATATTTGCTGAATTTAACTGAATTCCTTGGTAGGGAGTTATAAACACGGCAGGTACACTAAGGTTTTCCAAAGCAATATAAGATTTCTTTTTTCAGGGAAATGTATAGCACTAAGTGCACATATTAGATGAAAGAAAAAAATCTCAGATCAATAATCTATGTTCCCATCCAAGAAACTAGCAAAAGAGCAAAATAAATGGAAGGACATAACAAAGATAGGGGCAGAAATCAATGAATTTGGAAGAAATGCTATGAACAATTCTACACACATAATTTTGACAACTTAAATAAAATGGATCAATTTCTTCAAAAATATGAACTAACACATCTCACCCAATATAAAAATAGGTCATTTGAATGCAACATAACTATTAAGAAAATTCATTATCAGACTGGTTAAAATTAAAAAATAATCTCAAATGCTGGTGAGGATGCAAAGAAATCAGATCATTCATACTCATGCAGTGTGGGTGGGACTATAAAATGGTATAGCCACTCTGGAAAACCATTTGGTAGTTTCTTAAAGAACTACACATGTAGCCACCATACAACCCAGCAACTGCAATCCTGGGCATTTATTCCAGAGAAATGAAGATTTATATTCACACAAAAATCTGTTCTTGAGTGTAGCAGCTTTATTCGTAATAGCCAAAAGCTGGAAACAACCCAGATATACTTCAATGGGTGACTGGTTAAACAAATTGGGTATATCCGTTCCATGGAATACTCAACAGTAAAAAATAAAGAATAACATTATTGAAACATGCAAAATCTGGTCAGTCTCCAGAAAATTATGTTAAATGAAAAAAGCCAAAAGAAAGTCAATGTTGTATGATTCTATTTATAGAATATTCTTGAAATGGAAATGGAGAACAAATTAATGGCTGTCAGAGATAAAAGACTTGGGTGGGAGTGAGGAGACTGGGAAAGAGGTGGGTATGATTTTAAAAGGACAACAGGGGGATTCTTGTGGTAATGGAAATGTTCTGAACAATATCAATATCCTGGTTGTGATACCGTATTCTAGGTTGTAAGATGTTACCAGTGGAGGAAAATGGGTATTATCATTTAGGATTCTCCAGAGAAATAGAACTGATAGAATAGAAAAGATAGGTATAAATACAGATATGGATACTGATATAGATGTAGATATTTATAGAGATATGTAAGAAGCAATTTATTATAGAAATTGGTTCATACAATTATGGAGACTGGAAGTTCCATGATCTGCCATCTGCAAGCTAGAGAACCAGGAAACCCAATGGTGTAATTCAGTTCATGTCCTAAGGCCTGGGAATCAGGGAGGACAACAGAGTTAAATCCAACTACAAAGGACTGAGAATCAGGGTCCAGTGGTATAAGTCTTAATCAGAGCCCAAAGGACTGAGAACAAGGAGCACTGATGTCCAAGGACAGAAGATGGATATCCCATCTCAAGTAAAGAAAGCAAATTCACCCCTTTTCCACATTTTTGTTCTATTCAGGCCCTCAGAGGATTGAGTGATGCTCACCCGCATTGGTGAGGATGATCTGTTCCAGTCTACTTATTCAAATGTCAGTCTCTTCCAGAAACACCCTCATAGACAAACCCATAAATAAGGGTTTACTATCTGGGAATCCTTTAACCCAATCAAACTGACACATAAAATGAACCATCACACTGGGTAAGAGGCATAAAGGATAGTTTTGTGTTATCTTTTTATAACTACACACAAATTCACAATGATATGAAAATAAAGTTTAATTAAAAAAAATCTCTCTCTAAATGTTAAGATACCATGAAATATATTTAGTTATAGCAATTTTGGAGGAAGAAGAGAAATACTTCATCTAATTATTTTTGTAAAACTGCATCTGAGTTTCAGAAATGTTAAAATGTGGAAAAGCACATCTTAGAAATTAGAAAATACATTAGTATGCATGTTTATTTGGATAATTGGGCACATCAGACATAGAAAATATCTGGAAGAAAAGACACCAAAATAACTAGTCATTTCTAAGTGGCAGGATTATGAGCATTCTTTTCTTTTTTTAACTTATCTGCATTTTCTCATATTTCCATAGTGAACACATATTGTATAATTTTCAAAGCACACCATATTTTTAAGACAGTATTTAGACCAACCCTTAATCTATTGCTTGAAAATCTGCAACCAGTCTCCAAATTAGTCATTTTAGTCTTTCATATTGTATTATAGAAATCAATATCTTGCAAAGTAGCATAGGCAGCTCTAATTATTAGAAATGAGAGCTGTTGAAAGCAAAGGTCTGTACTTCCTGTACCTTCAGAGGATTTAAGGACATGCATTTGGTCCCGGCACAGGTCAATTAACTTGGCTTATTCACAGAGGAAAATGGTAAAGGTACACCACCCGTATGGCTCACAGGGGCCGAGCACTACTCAAACACTGTCCACAAGAGACACAAATATGTGAAAGCAAACAGGCAACACAAATCCATCGCTACTTAGCACCCTTTCTAACCCTGCATAATTCCTCATTTCCTCACGTGGTCAGTAGGAAACACAAATCAAATTTTAAAAGTTGTTACAAGCAATAGCCAGAAAAAAATGTGGCAAAAGCAATCCAAATCACAAACAAGATGCCAAATCTCCATTAAATATTTTAATGTCAATCTAACAAGAACTATAAGAAAAATCCAAAACCTCAATGATACAGTAAAAGGAAATTAGACTACATAGAGTGTTATTCCTGCTCATACCTAGAAAGGCTAAAATAGTACTGTAACACCTCCCATTCATAGATTTAATGCAATTCTAATTACAGGGCAGTGAGAGGTGTATTAAAAATACAAAATGCAAATAACTAAAATGCACCTTAAAAGACATATACACAAATGTTAGTGTTCTCAGGGGGAAAACGATAATGTTGCAGTACTTCTTTCCTAGAGTTAAAAATATTGCAATGTCACACACAGCAAGCAGCAATTGTCAAAACTCTTGGGCAGTTCAACCCCCAATTGAAGGGGCTCTTCTGAGGAAGCATGGTGAAGGAAAATGTGGGGTAAGAGGCATAAAGACCACTTGGAGGCAATGAGTGTCTTAGAAGGGCTTTTTTCGCAAGATAGGACTGGCTTCAAGGTAGCACAAGTAAGAGAGCTTATGTTAAGGCTGTACAAACCAATTTCACCTCATCTAAGGATGGAAACAAAGAATAGCCAGACCTCATTGCATTAAAACTATGAACCAATGCAACTCTCCCTATCTGAAAATCTTTCCTAGTGCCCCTCCTTTACCAATCAACAACACCCTCACCCTTTCCTACCCCTGAGATCTGAGCATTAGTTGAGTGACAGCTCACCTCATCTCCCATCCAGCCACAGAAGCAGTGGCAGCCCTGGAGAGCGGTAACCTCCAGGTTAACCTCAAGGTTAACTTTCCAGATCCTTTTTTATATCTCCATATTCATATGCATATATGAATGGGCATATGCATATATTTTAAACTACAATGACTTCACTTAAGGGGGAAATAAGAGGAAAGAGTCTCATAATACTAGATTTTTTTTTTAAGTAGACTGACAAAATCAAGAAATTCAGAAATAAATTCAAATCTATATAATAAGTTAATACATGAAAAATTTGGTGAAGTTAGCCCTAAATAAATGAATCCCTCTTGAACAATATAGGAGAAAATAGATACCATTTAAAAAAAACATAAATATATAACCATACTTTATACTATATGCCACAATAGATTCAGAGAACTTCAATAATTAAACTGAAATCTGTTTTCATTTGAGATAAAAATTTCAAAAAACTATCACAAAATATAGAAAACAATACAATAATGAATCTTTCCTAACATAAAATAATATATTGATTTTGGAATAATGAAACATTTAAAGAAGTCATTAATGGCAAGGTTACAGTCAACTACTTAATTAAAAAGTGAATTCAAGATAAAGAGCAATGGAATGAGAAACCACTGAAAATAAATGTCAAATAAAATTTATTGTCTATAATATATAAGAGACTGATAAAGATATGAAAGATCAGTACTCTTCATAGAGAGATAAATAGCCAAAAGATATAAATTATAGAAAATGCAAAGAGTAAAGAAACACTTGGGAAAATGCCCTGTCTCATTAATAATTAAGGAAACTGAATTTAAAACAATGATGAGGTGATAATTCACTCTACTACCAAAAGTAAAAATGAGAAAAATCCAATGTAAGCATAATAATGGGTAAACAGGTACTTGAACATTGGACATTGGTACTGAAAATTAGGAAAATCTTTCTAAAAAGCAACATGGGACTATACCAGTTAATCCCACTTTGGGGAAGAATAAAAGAAAAATATTTTTAACTATTTTTTGTGTCTGTGTGATGAGTACTTATTATAGTAAAAATCTGAATATAAGTCAAATGCCCAGGTAGAGGAAATAAGTCTTTATGAAAACTTTCATGAGGATGCCAGGATGGCTCAGCGGGTTGAGTGCTCGCCTTGCAGTCCTGGGGTCTGAGGATCAGGTCCCGGCCCCGGCCCATGTAGACTCATCCTGAACTGGGCTGTGCTCCCAGGTGGAAGGCCGATTCTACACCATGCGTGGCCCCCACCCACCTGTGTGGAATGAAACTATGTCAAAAACTAATGACATACGACTATGGAAACTGCTCTGGGCCCTCTCCCTTCTCTCTCTCTCTATCGTTCTTGGTCTGTCTATCTGTCTCTCTCTCTGTCTCTATCAAAACAATAAAATAAATTTTAAAAAGAAAACATTTATATATTAATATGATAGAATATTAAATTACTAATAAAAATAATAAACATATGAACAATGTGTATTAATGGAAAAGAAAGAAAGAAATTAAAGTAGTATGAAAACAACTTCTTATATGACTATGTAAACATTATGACTATACAACAATAGAGATTTTAAAAGAAGGCCAGCAGAATCTTTGTACTTTTTGTTGGTCTGTTTAAAATGTTTTTGATTTGGATCAACTCTAAGTTTGGTTAAATACATGTAAAATTGTAATACATGCAGTTTTCAATGGAATTGCCTAGATAATCGAATATAAAATTTGGCAGGTGATATATCTCACAATTCTCTATCCTCCTCCAACCGATGCCCATTTCAGAACTCCTAGGAATAGCTGAAATTTATAGCAGAAATTTACTATTTAGTTTCTAGTGGATTGTGGGGACTGAGGCATTCCTCAACCTGCTGTAGGAGTTGACTGACAGCTCTCAGATGAGTGTCTCTCCAAGAATTTCCCCCCCTCAACTAAAGAACATGCCTTGCTCAAGGTCATGCTCCTCTCTTTAGGAGCAGCCACTTCTAATGACTGGCCAATGATACGGGAGTGGGAGGATAATAAAGGCTAGACTCCCTTGCCTCAGGAAAGGCACCTCAGTAGGGTCATCTCAGGCCAGAGCTCCAATGGGAACCTTTGTTGCAACTCTTCCCTCTGTCCAACCCACCACCAAGAAAGACCAACACTGAGCCCCCAATACTGTACCATTCCTCCAGGAAACCAACCAGCCACTTGATGGCAAGTTGATTACAACAGAAGAGGCAGTGATTAATTTTGACTAGAATTTTTATTGGACCCAGGAACCCATTTTACAATGGAGTAGGTACAAAAGCGGCACATCATCATGGGATTCACTCTTCCTATGTCATACTATAGTACACAGAAGTTACCAGCTCAGCAGAATGGTGAAATGGCCTTGTGAAGGTACAACTGAAAAACCACTTTGGAGGAGATAACCTATAATAATGGAGTAACATCTCTCAAGATGCAGCATACTGAACTGGGGTGTGCTTCCCATGCGGGAGGCCCCCAGTTCAGTTCTTGCCCCTCCTCCCGGTTCAGCCCCTGGCTCGAGGGGGCATGCCTCCCATACAGGAGGCCCCCAACCCAGTTCCCTCCCTGTGCGGCCCCCATCCACCTGTGTGGAATGAAACTATGTAGAAAACTGATGATATACAACTATGGAGACTGCTCTGGGTCCTCCCCCTTCTCTCTGTCTCTCTCTGTCTCTCTGTCAAAAACAGTAAAATAAATATTAAAAAAAAAAAAGATGCAGCATACACCATAAATCAATTATTATATGAACTTGTGTTTTCAGTAGGTGTAATACACAGTCTAGGATCCAAGGAAAGGAAGGAAGTAGGAGTGGCCCTAGTCCCTGCTTACCACCACTCACAGCGACCTACTTGTGGTATTTATGTTTTTGTCCCAACAACTCTGGACTCTGTGGGTTAGGGGAGCTGGTGACTGGCTGGGTAGTTCTTTGTCCAATTTTGGTAGTAAATGGAGCAGCCACAGTCTGAGAAGGCCCCCCGGGTAAGCCCCTCAGACAACAGAGCTGAGGGTGAAGGAAACAAAATGGCTTGTAGATCAGGGAGATAATGAGTATCAAATGCAACTTTCAGACCAGAAGCAATACTCTGGGCTGTAGTTTGTCCCACTAACCTTCCTCTTACAAGATTCCCCAGAAAAAGAGACTGACCAGGATCTGAGAAGAATTGTTCCCAAACTTATTATATAAAGTGACTGGCTCCAACGCAAAGGGAAGCTGTGTCAGAGCTACGGTGCGCCTCTCAGACCCTCCTTTCTGGGTCAAGGTAATCATCCCCTTGGCTGCCAGGAAGATTAGCCCCTGATGGCCCTGTCACAGCTCTCTTCTGACATTGTCTTCAGCTGAAGAGAATCACCTTGTCTAAGCTCACGGGCAGCCTACATAGAATGACTAGTCCATGCCCAGATATAAAGGTCCAGCCCTTTTTCCTCCCAGACCTCCTTCCCCCTAGGATAGGCTGAGAGACCTTTGTTTATGACCACATTGCAGTTCAACTCCTTCTATCCAATTCTACTTTCTTCACTCCTCTTTTGGTATTGAATCCCAGGGCATTCCCCCATAAACTTCCTACATGCAAATATCTATCACAGAGGCTTCGTGTGACTGTTACATAGCTACTAAGAATCCCTGGATCATCTATATCTAGAAAGCTCATTTACTTCACCAGCAACATCGACACTACAGGCACTCTTCACCTAATGACTGAGTCCGTTCTGAATAAGGTCATTAAGCGAATTAGTCTATAAGCAAGGAGCTTAAAGGCGGATGTCTTGTCGTATGTTGTGGAGCCACTGGGTGTTTGTTCTTGAATAGGTATCACATGACACCACACTTAACAAATGCAATATGTAGTCTTGCGTGATTGCAAATGCTTCATGTAGTGAACACTGACTGGAGGAAGGAGTCAAAGACTGAGAAAGGGGATTCCCCATGCTGGAGAAATGGTCTAAGTCCAAGCAGTCATTAAACAGGTAGGTCATTAAGTGAGAAGTGGCTGTTTCTTCTCCTTTTGAAGACTGTTTTCTGGTATTCAGCAATGGGACCTCATTGCATGTACTGAATACCAGAAGCAACCAGGAAGCTTCATTAGCTCTGGTTTTGTCAGGCCCTGCACTTTCCTATCCCATCCTTCCAGCAAGCCACTGGTCCCACTAGCTGTCATTTGTCTCCCTCCACCCATAGTCAAATAAGTTCCAGATGCTGAGAGAGTTGTGGGAATCTCTCTGGTGTCACCAGGAGGAAGGGAACTTAAATTCCTCTGGCTAAACATGGAAACAACCATAACGCCCTTCGATAGATGACTGGATAAAGAAGATGTGGTACATTTACACAATGGAATACTACTCAGCGATAAGAAATGATGAAATACAGTCATTTGTGGCAACATGGATGGACCTAGAGACCATCTTATTAAGCGAAATAAGTCAGAATGAAAGAAGCAGGAAACATATGACCTCACTTATAGGTGGAATATGAAACTGAAA
>PVKE010050775.1:0-10846 GCA_004027555.1 Craseonycteris thonglongyai
CATTCCCACCAGCAGTGTATGAGGGTTCCTTTTTGTCCACAGCCTCTGCAGCACTTGTTATTCCTTATCTTGTTGATTATAGCCATTCTAACAGGTGTGAGGTGGTATCTCATTGTGGTTCTCAGTGTTGGTTTCCATAGTCCCTAATACGATGTAGTGGGACTAGTGTGGTTCTCAGTGTTGGTTTCCATAGTCCCTAATACGATGTAGTGGGACTAGTAAATACCCAGAGATTTAAAGAAAGAATAAATGAATTAGCACATATTTTAGTTGTCCCCTTGTAGTAAAGAGAACCACAATGAGAAACCACAATGTCTCTCTTTACTACAGGGACACAACTTAAATATGTGCTCATTCTTTTATTCTTTCTTTGAATCTCTGGGTCCCACTAGTCCCACTGCATAGTTTAGGGATTATGGAAGCCAACATTGAGAAGCAGGATAGGGCTCCTTTTAAGCACAATAAAGAACAAGAGAGACTCAAAAACTGCTTTAAGCTTTCTAAAAGACAGTCTTGCTCAAACTTGTCCAATCTATGACCTGTGGGCCACATGTGCCCCAGGACAGCTTTGAGTGCAAACCAACACAAATTTGTAAACTTCCTTAAAATATTATGATTTGTTTTGCAATTTTTTTTCTTTTAGCTCATCAGCTAGCATTAGTGTCAGTGTATTTTATGTGTGGCCCAAGACAATTCTTCGTCTTCCTACATGGCCCAGGGAAGACAAAAAGTTGGATATCTCTAGTCTAGATATATGAGGACGTCAGGTTGCCCAGTTTTCTCAAGCAATCTAAGTAAAAGTTAAATATTTCCATGACTTGTCCACCATGACCAGTGCCGCAATGAACATTGGGGTACATATATCTATACGGATTAAGGATTTCAGGTTTTGGGGGGCATAGATACTCAGGAGAGGTTTTTCTGGGTCATATGGCAATTCCATTCCTAGTTTTTTGAGGAATCTCCACACGGCGTTCCACAGTGGTTGTACCAAGTTACATTTCCACCAGAAGTGTATGAGGGTTCCTTTTTCTCCATATCCTCTCCAGCACTTGTTATTCCTTGTCTTTGATTAAGCTGTTCTAACAGGTGTGAGGTGGTATCTTATTGTGGTTTTAATTTGCATCTCCCTAATTGCTAGTATGTAGAGCATTTTTTCATAAATGAAAAAATGCTGTTTGTATGTCTTCATGGGAGATGTGTCTATTTAGGTCTTCTGCCCATTTTTTAATTGGATCATTTGTTTCTTTTTGTTGTTGAGATGTATGTTTTATTTATATATTTTAGATATAAATCCCTTATCAGAGGCATTGTTTGCAAATATTTTCTCCCATTTGGTTGGTTTTCTTTTTTTGTTGTTGTTGAAGGTGTTCTTTGCTGTGTAGAATCATTTTAGTTTCATATAGTTCCATTCATTTATATTTGCTTTTACTTCCCTTGCTTTTGGGGTCAAGTTCATAAAGTGCACTCTGAGCCCAAGGTTGTAAGTTTAGTACCGATGCTTTTTTTCTATGCATTTTATAGTTTTGGGGTCTTACATGAAGATCTTTAATCCACTTTGAGTTAATTTGGTATATGATAACAGTTCACAATGGCCAAGTCACAGAAACAACCAAAGTGTCGTCTGATAGATGACTGGATAAAGAAGTTGTGGTACATTTACTCAATGGAATACTACTCAGCAATAAGAAAAAATAAAATACAGCAATTTGTGACAACATGGATGAACCTTGAAACCGTCTTATTAAGTGAAATTAAGTCAGACTGAAAGAATTAAAAAACATATGACCTTACTCATGGGCAGAATATAAAACTGAAAGTAAGAAAGAAACAAAAACTCAAGGATACAGTCAATAGTGCAGTGATTACCTGAGGGTAAGGGGGAGGTGGGTGGGAGAGCTGGGGGCAGGAGGTACCAAGGGGGCATCAAATATATGGTGATGGAAAGAGAGCTGATTTTGGGTGGTAAGCACATAATGCAATGCATAGACAACGTAATGCAGAACTGTACATCTGGAAACAATGTAATTGTTATCAACCAATATCATCCCAATAAATTTAACAATTAAAAAAAAGTTAAATTTTTGCCTAAATTTAAGAATACATCTCCTAGTAATTCAGGAATTATAAAAATAGAGTAAAATGCTTTGAGTGATTGCAAATTTCTTGTCATTAGAGTATCATCTAATAACTAAATGACAGTTTATTGGGGGACACCATAGCAAAAATTCCAGTGGTGGATGACACAGAAAAATGACTTCCAAGTGTCTTTCCAAGTCTTAGATATTTTTGATTCTTTATTATTTTCTTGTGTAGTCTTACATTTATATTTCTCTCTGGTAGGATTTCATTTGCAGCTTTTGAAGTGCTTTTATGAGGAATTAAGAACTGGTATTTTTACAGCTGGTTCCCAGTATATTAATAATATTTACCCACCGACATAATTATTAGTGAATAATATTGGTGACATTGTATTATTAAGAGGTAGGAATATTTTTAATATGACTTGAGTACACTTTGTTAAAAAATATACCTCTGAAAATACTAATGGAAGTTAAGAGTATTTATAGATTAAAAAACTTAAGAGAGCAAAAATGGTAAAGGATCATTTGGATAAGTGTGTCCAAACGGTAAGGTATGATAAGATTGATTCATACCTCTCTGAGATGGAGTGAAGAGTCTTTTGTTAGTATTAGTTTCTTACCCCTTTTCTGTTTGTTTGTTTGATTTAAGATATCTTTGGGAATCTGGTGAAAATTATGATGAGAGGGTCACTTTTAAAAGAAATTCTTTTTGTTCCTCCCAGGAGGAAGAAGATACCCACAGCTATGTCATGCAGAATGGCTCTAACTACAACAGTCTGGGTTAAAAGTCAGGGGGTAAAGGCAGTTGTAGAAACTGTGTAAATACTGAACAAAGTTCTTGGCTTGCAAATTTATTTAATAAGGGTGTCCAAGTCAGAAAAATTATGAACAATGTGACTCAAAGTCATGTTTGCAAGACTCTTTCTGTCAGGGATTGGGTTTGGCAGATATGAAATTCTTCCTAGCCCTTTATCACTTTTTTTTTTTTTGAAATTTCTCCAAATAGAGACTTATTCAGGTTAAGCTGCTGCTATCTTTTCAAATGAAAACAGGTTCTTCTTCCTAAAGGAAGAAAAGGATTTTAGTTCTTGGGAAGGAAGAATAGAGGCAGAAGAGGAGACATTTCTAGGTCAGAGTGCCCTCAGGCGAGAGTGTCCTTATGAGAGGCAATTGCGATTCCATAGTCTGGGGCTATGAGCCACAGACAAGTTCTGGGAGAGTGGCAATTGGTGAAGAAGGGGCATTTGAAAGAGGAGAGGGTTCTGGAGAAGGAGGCTAGAGTATTCTAAAGATATGCTTAACTTTCACAGCATTTTATTGACTGATGGCTCTACCTTCTCCATGGTAACATGGGGGCTCTCCCTCAAGCTTTACTCTGGACAAATATTCAAAAAATGCCTACCATGTGGCAGGCACTATTTTATGTACTAGGGAGACTGAGATAGATACACTCCTGTCCTGACTTTAAGGCTCTGTCCTGGGGAAGAAGATGTGGCACATGTTAAAGATAGAGTGTGTCAGAGATATAATATTATATATTATATAGATAATAGAAAAGAATAAGGCAAAGAAGAAAAGAGTGACCAATTCTTTTCAATAGGGAGAGTTAGAAAAGACTTTGTGGATAGTGACCCTTGTGTTTGGTCATGGAGGTAAGTGTTCTCTAAACATACATAATTTATTTAAAAAAAAACCTATTTTTTTGTTCCTTATTTTCTCTATTTTATTCCCCTTGCATATGAATTATATATATAAAAGCTGTCCAGAAAATATCCAGCCATGTAATTGTTCTCATTATATTGACAATGGCTGGATTTTTTTCTGGACAGAATGTGCACTCATGTATTTCTCCAATCAATCTCCTTTATTTTTCCATCACTTGTCCTTATTGGCTCCTGAGTGGTAGAAATAAAAAAATCAAATATAGAATATGTGCTAAAATTCGGAGGTCATCTGTCTATGATGAGATGATTTAGATACAAAATCTCACCAGGACTCCTGTTCACCTTCCCGTGGTGGCTGCTCACCTATCTGCCCTGTAGCACTGAATTGTTCCACTGATTTTGCTTCAGCATTTCCATCTCATCAAACTTTTTTTTTAAACATATACATTTGAAGATGTGCTGTCCACATTTGTGATTGCACACACTTCAAAAGGAATAATGATGAACCCAGACACTTTATATTTCCAGCAGACTTGACTGCAGGGAGAAAGGATAAAGGGGAGTCCAGAGAGGGGCCATCAACAAACCTCCACAGCTGCTGGCCAGGGCTAGGATGACCCTAGGACCCTCCCTGCCATTGCTATTTCCTCAGAGAAGAGCTTCAGAATTCAGTGCTGCCTCCTGCCACCCACCTCTCTGAACAAGCATATGGTTGTACACTTGACCTCTGCAGAGCAATGAGAATGCTGATAAATGGCCTGAAAAAAGCATGTCCCCGAGGGCTTGTTTCTTGGCCTTACTGCTCTGTGCCCAATTCAGGTCGTGGGTTTGTGTCAAGAAACACTTTGCTGCTTTTAAACTTAAAATTCCCCAGTCTTCTGATAGCTCCCAGACTCTCTTGAGGTTGATTTATTTTCAATAGTTCTGGGCTTTCTCATTATGTTCTGCTGAGAGATACAAAGTCCTGCTGGCAGACCTACTCTCCATTTCACAGTAATGTAGTTATGACACACTGTGACCTTGAGAGGGCAACCAAAAGGCCTTCCTTCTCACTTCTCCCTCCCAGAGGAAGGACAGTGAAATGGGCAGAAACAGATGTCATCTCCAGTATCATAAAGTCAATCCACTGTGCCAAAGGGTGGGCTGAAGTGGACAAACAAAGCCATGAAAAATAAAACTGCATCCAGGTCATCTTTCTTGCTTCTTCTCTTTGCTGTAGTGTTTTTTTGTTTCCTTGTTTGTATGTTTGCTTGTTTTTACATTGTGGTGTGTTCAGAGGTCCTTGAAGATTGCTGTGACAGAATAGTGCCTTCCAACCCCTCCCCTACACACACCAAATCCATATGTTGAGGCTCTGACTCCTCCTGCAGCTGTTGTTACTGTAAGAAGGTAATTAAGGTTAATGAGGTCAAGAGGGAACAGCCCTGATGACAGGGCTGGTGCCTTGAACTTACTGACCTCCAGAACTGTGAGAAAGTGATTTGCTGATGTCCGGGCCTCCTAGTCTATAGTGTTTTGTTCTAACAGCTCAATCAGGCTAAGACAAAGATCAAACAAGGCAATGGAAGTAGAAGTGCTTTCTAGACTGTAAAGTGCAAAATCCCTTGTATTTTATTTTATTTTTCTATTTTTTATTTTTTATTTTTTTTTTAAATTTTTTTTTAATTAATTTTTATTTTTGACAGAGAGAGAGAGAGAGAGATACAGAGACAGAGAGAGAACTAAACTGGGGGAGCTCCCAGTTCAGCATATGGTTCCGCACGGGCCAGGGCCAGGGCCAGGATTCGATCCCCGGTCCCTGGCGCTGCAAAGTGAGCACTTAACCCACTGAGCCATCCCAGCTTCCCCTGTATTTTATTTTTGATGATGATAACAACAATAATATGGGGGATACTAGGTCTTATTGGTGGGTCCATCCTCAGATGCACCTTGCTTGTAAAAAGGGTTAATGCTTGCTTGATTGTCAAAGCAAGTCTGTGAAGGCCAGGATTTTCAGGATAACTGGGATTAAATTTTAAAACAAAGACTACATGAAAACTGCCCAGTGTCTAGAGCAGAGCACCTAAATGGCAGGATAGTACCCTGAGGAAGGAAAAATGTGACGTATGGGAAGCCCGCCCTGCCGAGCACCTGCTGTCAATAGGCACAGACCATAGCTTCTGATACACAAAAACGTGGAAACAAAACACTAATAATGACCTTCCCAAATACCCTCTGACCAGACCTTTGGGGAGCTTGTCTGATGTGTCTGAAAAAAAAAAAAAAAAGAAAAAAAGAAATATGCTATATATAGTAGACTCTCAGTTAACTGGTACCCACCGGGATTGTTAGATGCTGGATAAATATACCAGCATTCTCAAGCAACTGGCAAAACTCTCAGCATCTGACAAAAAAAAAAATTATGCTAGTTGCTTGAGAATGCCAGATATTTGAGTTCTGGTTACCTGAGTTTATTGTATATGAAACAACAACAGAAACTGAATAGCTGATGTATGTGCAGAACTAGTGAGCTCTGCTCACTGCCAGGCCAGGCCCAGCAAGGTACAACTGAAGACACAGTCTCACAATTGGGAACCCCCCACCCGCTACCCCCAATTGCCTTGGTTGTGCAGCTAGCTGATCAGTATGCTCAGCATCAAGGAGACCAACACAGGTTGCAATGGCTGTGGAGTCAGTGCTCTAAGGTGAAGAGTGGTGACTAAAGGCCAGTATGGAAATAAGGCTAAGAAAACAACAACTAACTCTACAAACATCTATATAATACCTACTATATACATCTGCTAGGACTGTCATGTCAAAATACCACACACTGAGTGTCTTAATCTACAGATTTTATATTCTCCCAGTTCTGGAGACTGGAAATCTGAGATCCATGTTCCAGCAGGTCTGGTTTCTTGTGAGCGCTCTCTGCTGGGGTTGCAGACACCTGCTTCCTCTCTGTGTGCTCAGTAGATGTGTGGACAGAAAAGGCGATGGAGAGGCAGAGAATGAGAATTACAGCATGCTGTCTAGTATCTCTTCTGAAAGGGACACTCATCACATGGTATTAGCCCTCTACCCTTAAAACCTCATTTACCAATCATTACTTCTTTTGAAGCTATACTCCAAATAGAGTCATATTAGGTGTAAAGCTTACTCCTACAAATTCAAGGGGAACACAGGCATTCAATCTATAACACCCACATGTGCTAGATGCTGTCATAAAGGCTCACAATAGAAAAATGAATTCAGATACTTGGTTGGCTTTGGGGAGAATCTTGAAGCTAGGTTCCATGTAAAATTCACCTTTGTAATATCTGCATCTTGCTGAGTATCTAGAACATAGGTTGCCTCAGTATTCTCAGATATAATTATGTATTTTGAATCTAGGAGGTGAAGAATGTATGAGAACACCCCACGGGGTTCAGAAAAAGATGTTATTGCATTACAGTGGGGCCGTGTTGGAAACAAAGGGCAGCTCTTACCCCAGCATCACTAAAGGCTTCTCAATGCAAATGGCCATGAATATAAATCACGGTCATTGACTATTAACATTCTTAATCCTGTCTTTCCTGAGCTGAGTTGTCACCTGTAATACACTTGTGAAACAGGGTTGTTTGGCAGTGGGGCTCTCTGGAGCCTGCGTTCTTTGATTTTATTTTCAGTGGGCTTTCAGAGTCTTCTCACTTTCGACTTTCTCAGTATAAACAACTCTTTAGAAATTTTCCTAGAATTGAATAAATGCCTGCTTTTTCAACAGGGCTGCTTACTTACAACTGTTCTGTGAGAATCAAGAGAATTATTATCTCTTCTCATGCCTCATTGTAACAAGGGGGAAAGCATGCACTAGGTGCCTTGGTTTCTTCATCTGTACATTTGTGATAATTGCAGTGGTCAAGGGTATCACAGCAGTGTCACTGGGTCTTAATGACATTCTGTTTGTAAAGGATTTGAAGGAACTCAGATAAAAGATAAGAAAACACAAAGAATGGCTATTACAAAACAGAACAAAGAGCTTCCGGGCTCTCTAGTTACTGAGCCACATACAATTTTTTTTTTTTTTTTTTTAAACCAGATTGGAGGGAATGAGGGACTGAGTGTTTAGCTTTCGGACTAAAACTCTAGATCTCTAATTGGAGGCTTAAGGATTAAAGAAGTGGTTAAAGTCTGTGTAAAAAAAGCTTTTCTCAGAGAAAAGACATGTCTTTATTCTTCTTAGACCACTTGACCTGTAACACTGACATCTTGAGATGTGAAAGAAATTCAGCAGAAAGTCCAAGTTCAGGTCTTATTCAGTTCTCTTTGTAGTTAATTACCTTTTGTGCAGCAAGTAGGACTTGAATTATCATTATTTCTCTTAATTCAAAGTTATACATGATGTGTTTCCACTTTTATAAGTAGCCTGACCTTTCAATGTTTAGAAATGAGGCCTCTGTAAATGGAGCTGCTTAAAAGCTGTAGTAGACACACAGTGAATAGATATGTGAGTCCAGTTCAGATTTCTAGCAACCACTCACAGGAGGCCTTCCTTGGTCTCTCAGCTAGAAAGCAGTTCAAGGCAGCTACTATACTTACAGAGTACCAATGTATGCCAAGATGCAGTTTTATTACTTTATATACCTCAGTTCATTTCAGTCACACACATGGCCATGGAGTACTCCTAACATTTCTACATTTTACAGATGAGGACCCTTAGGCACAGAAAGGTGAAATGACTTATCCAAGAAGATACAGCAAGGAACCAGCAGTGCTAAAAATAAAATCCACCAATCTTACTTCTTGGGAATACTCTGCTCTATTCTCCGACCTCTCATTGTATGCTCATGGAAACGATCGTTTTCTCTGTTTGTGATAACTTTCATGTAGGCTGTATACCGTCTGGTATGTCATATTTACGTCCTGTAGTCTCCACTCTGCCTTGTTTACAGAACTCTGTTTAAAAGATAGGCCAGACAATAATGATGGGACAATGTAAGAGAGTGCCAAAACCCCTTTGGGATTGTTAAAAATATATTGCCAAATATAGAGGGTGCCAGACATCTCCTTATATTTGACAATTTGTACTTTGGCACATACTGAAGCACACAGGACTATCAAGTTAAAAAAAATACTATCTTATTGATGCCAATTTCTGTGATGCAAGTAGCAGGGGCTAGCTAAAGATAGCTCGGAGCCTTGCCAGTTAAGTACAATCATCACTGTCAAATGATATTTTTAAGTGAAAACAGCACACGAGGGAGTGCTATTTCACTGGTTTTAATATTATTAATAGGGCTAGGCAGATTTGGGGAAGAGCTTCAGTAAAATCACATGTAATACATGCATGTTCTCATTTACACATCAGAGATGAATGTGTATGTGTATTACCCCTCTCTTCTTAAAGTCCTTCACAATGACAGAAAGAAATTAAAATATGTAAGAAAGGTAGGAACTCAGAAGAAAAAGAGAGAGAGAGAGACAGCAAAGCTTAGGATATGTAAGAAATATCAACACATTTTGGAAATTGGACACCTGGTGGAGAAAGAAGGCTGGCTCAGTTAGAGTCTCTGTGAAGGCATGTGAATGGAGAGACATCTGAGGGAGGCTCAGCCCAGGCATTCTGTGCACTATAGTGGCTAGAATGAGGCAGGATGTCAAAGGGAAATAAGGTACAGTTTTTATAAGGATCTATTGATTCTAGACCCAAGTTTCCTTGTCAAGGCAGATAAGCATGTTCCTTTCCACCTCCATCTCAGAAGTCCAGAGACATATTCTGTAGCACATAGAAATTGAACCAGAAATTTTAAAGCTGGGGGAATGGGTGAGATACAGGGTTTACCACAAGCATAAAGTCACATCTGTACACAAGGCTCTGGGACCTTTGGCTTTATTGTTTGTCTTTGTCAAAAGCAGAAACAAGTGACGCATATACACAGGGCCATGGGATCCCAGGCCTTATTTTTTTCTTTTTCCAAGACCTTTTGCAGTTTGTGTTTTCTTTCTTCATGCAGGAGATGAGACTTTTTCCCATAGAAGGCCTTAATAGCCCCATGGGGGAGAAAATGTGATAACTAGAATTTTAGAGATACCCCATCAGAAAAAAAAAAAAAGTTTACCTAGATTAGCACCTGACACTGAATCCCACCAGTTGACAAACCTATCCCCTGCACATAGACTATTTAATCCACAGTGTAATGCCTCAGACATGTGCATACAGATGCACATGGTGATTGGATACTTCCAAAACACCTCTAAAATGAATGATAGAGACCAGAGCTAATAAACAAAAATAATTGGGGAAAACAGGAATAATCAGGAGGCAGACAAGACATTTAAAAACATATCTTCAGAGAGGTACAAGAATATGTAAATCCATGAAGCAAGAACAGGATACTTTAAAATAAAAGTAGCAAATAAGAAAGAACTCTTGGAAATGCAGTAGAGAAAATTAACAAAAATCTAGAAGAATTGTAAGTCAAATTTTGAAAAAAATCTCTCTGAAAGTTGAATGAAAATGCAAAATAACAAGTATACCAAGACAAAAATAGAAAATCAGAGGGTCAAAATGTGATGTTCAATATTTAATAGGATTTAAATAAAGAAAGAAGAGATGAAGAAAGGACATTAGCAAAGGTACAATAGAAAATACTTTATAGAATACAATAAATCTGTTATAAAATTTTGCTTTCTTACCCAACATGGTGAGCAGAAAAACAAAACAAAAAAAAGACACATCAAGGTAATGACCAATAATAACTCCGCTAAATTAAGACAGGACAAGTACTCAAGAGAAGCAGAGAACTCCACAGAAACACCAGCAGTTTAAAGACAATGGAAGACCACCTTTACAGTTCTTAGGGAAAAAGATTTTCAACCAAGAATTCAATTCTTAGTTGAAATATCAAATTACCACGTATGATGGAGGAATAAAAACAGTTCCAGGGGAAAGCCGGGACGGCTCAGCGGGTTGAGCGCTCGCTTTGAGGCCATGAGGACCGAGGATCGAATCCCGGCTCCGGCCCAGGCAGGACCCACGTGCTGAACTGCGGAGTTCCCACAGTTCGGTTCTCTAACTGTCTCTGTCTCTGTCTCTCTCTCTATCTGTCAAAAAGTAAAATAGAAATAAATATGTACTGAAGA
>PVKE010050776.1:0-10843 GCA_004027555.1 Craseonycteris thonglongyai
AGTTGTTAGTTTGGCTGGGTATAGAATTCTATTCTGTACTTCCACTGTCCTTCTCCCTTCATGTGATCTCTGTGAGGGTAGGGACCTTTGCTATTTGGTTTACCACTGTAATTTGAGTAACTCAGAATGCCAAGAAGATAATAGAAGGCACTATAGGTCTCCAAAATGCCAAGCAATAGTAGAAAGGGAAAAAATAATTAGATGAATAAATGCAATGTCGCCAAACCTTCCACTTCTCTCATTGTTTAGTTTTTATTTTCCCTTCTCTACTATCTTAATTTAACTCAATATGCAATTCTTGGATGTCCAGAATACCTGCTTTTCTCTGTGACATGTGTTCCCACAGGAAGGAAGGAACACAGCTGCCAATGAAAATTGAATTAACTTATATAGCTGATTTAACACATATAATGCAAATATTAACTCATATAGTTTTCAAAATATTTCATCCCAATGCTTCTCACACTACCTCAAGCCTCATTCCCTTGAATCAAAGAGTTCACATAGATAATGTTCAGAAAATAATATCACTATTTGAGGACCAAGTTTTGAAAGTCCTCTGAGTACGTGCTTTACCCAGTCAAGAAAGGTACAACTGGGGGATATGAAGGGCTCACTGCATTCATTCTGGTACGTTTAGTGTATGATGAGGCCATATATGCTTCAGATCATGACTGCCGCTAACAAAAATTCAGGGCTTGTCATTTCTAATTTCAATAATTCTCTTGTAATTCTTCATTGACTTCCAAAGACAATTTTCAAGTTAAAAATATTGCCCTTTGTTATATCAGGCAACTACCTTTTTCTTGTTCTTATTTAAAACGAATATATAGCCAAATCCAACACAGTAGAAATTGTTTTTAAACTATGGAACCAGAAATATCCCTGTTTAGTGTCATTTCCCCCCAGCAGCCTGGTAATTTCAAGCCAAGGCCACTAGGAGGTAAGTTTGACAGGTATCAAAAATAATAAAACATAAAGCCTAATAAATTTGTAACTGGTAAAAATATAATTACTTGATGTTTTTCTTAAGGGCTTTCTCCAGTTTCTTCACCTGTTGTTTATAAAGTCTTAATTCATGCTGTGTGGGCCTGTAGAAAATAAACCATGTTGAATTCATTTAATTTATTGAATAAAACTATAAAGATATTTAATGATTATATAGTATACCTTGTTACTTGTCACAAATATGCTTACTTATTAAAATTCTTAAAATATTTCAGCTAGTGAGGTATTAACTGGCCATTGGATTTCTTCTTCTCTGTATTCCCTGTTCAAAACTTTTTACCCAATTTTTATTGTTGCTAATCAATTATTTGTTGTTATAGGGAAATACTTCAAATGTTCAGATAAAAGAGAATAGTAAAACAAATGGTGTATCTACCACTCAGCTTTATCAAAGTTGAATATTAACAGATTTGTCTCAAATCTTTTTTAAAACTAAAATATTATATATACACTTAAAACTCCCTATATGTCCCTCATTAATGGCATTCCTCTTCTTTGCATAAAACAGGTAACCACTATCCCAGATTCATTGTTCATTATTCCCAGGCATGTTTTAAATATTTTACTATATGTTTATATAATCATAAATTTACATATTACTATGTGGCAGGTTGTTAAACTTTATATACTGTAGGTAGGTATCAGTTCCCTCTTCATTAAAGTACATGCTTTATGAAAACAAGGTATTTGGGTCATTAGAGCTTAGGTCAGTGTCTAAATTATAACAGGTATTCACAAACATCTGCTGAATAACAAAGTCTCAACAATGTTCATTCCTTATTACTCACTGTCAACATGTAGAATGTCATCCTTTTGTGGTAGTATGCTATATATAAATAGACCTTCCTGTTGCATGTCATTTCAACCTTTGAGTTTTCTTCTCCCCAACACAGGGATAAGATGAAATAATGAGATGTTCTAAAGTAATTTGTGAATGGGAAACCTGCTAGCATAAGGCTGAATCTACTTTGAGTTCCTACCAAGTTTTATCTTCCTCTTCCTGTGAACTCTTAAGTTCTCACTTCCCTTGCCTACCTATGTACTCTTGTTCCTTCTATCATATGAAAGACAATTGACTAAAATGAGTATCAGAGTATGAGTTTCCCAAGATTAGTTTCAGAGAAAACTGGCTGGAATGACTCATTTAAAATTCCAAATTCCTGTATGTGTTTACTTTTCAAAGGTTAAATAAAAGTGACTTAATTTTCTCTTACCTTGTTTCCAAATCTTTTTGGAGATTCAGCTTTTCACTTAAAAGTGCATCAATCTTAGATTTTGATTCCTGGAGTTGATTCTGTAATGACTATAACATAGTTCATAGAAAAATAGTTAATTTTCCTAGGAGATTATTATTTTACTTTATAAAGAAGTGTTATTAGACATGTAGTCCCCATACCATTAGAAGGCCTTTATAAGTTGGTGAGGCATCAAAACCTCTGTAGTTTATTTCTTCTTCTGACTGACTTTCATATTCTTTATATTGCCTATGAAAAAATATATACAGTGTACTTATTAAAAATCTATCCTCGAAGAAAAAAATCTAGCTGACAAAAATTAAATCAATCCAATAAGGGTTTGACAACCTAAATATGAATTAAAATTTAAGCCAAATTTCCTACTTGTTCTCATAGAGAATGGTATTAGGTACTGCTACCTAATATTATAGTATATATCTGCTCACTATCACCTTAATTAGAATGTAAGATCCACGCAAACCAAAACTCTACCTTGTTCACCACTGTATCTCACTGCCTAGAAGAGTATGGGGCATAGGAGTGGATGGAAAAGACCCTTGTTGAATGAAAAAACAAAAGCATACTATTTTTTCCTTCTAGTACTTTTAGGTCACCAAAAACACTATATGAGAAAATGTAGGGAATACCAGGATAGAGAACTTTCCTCACAATTGCATGGTTTAAATTACTTCTAATTTTCTCATCTGTAAGAGCATTATTTATAATGTAGCTCCTATTCTGTTCCTATCTCCTTCTCACATAATGAGAGACATGAATCCAAATATCTTACCTGAGCACTCTATCTAGGTCAAGGTATTAGACTTAGGCTAGACAGGTCATGACAGGATTAATAAGTAAAAAAGTAATTCATTTTCCCCAAGTTTCTCATTCTTCAATCCCAGATTTTCACTACAAACTCATGACAACCAAACTCAACACCACTACCTCCAATGGCCTCAATCTTTTCTCATTTTTAGTCAGAGAACCCCAGTTTGCACAACTTCAGAGGCAACCACTCACATCATATTCTACATTAAAGATTTTTAATGATGGCTATACTAAATCTTTTCTACTTTTATTAAAAATCCTGAAACTCTCTCTTTACTATTTAGATCAGCAGTCAGCAAACTGCTGCTTGTGGGCTACATCTAACAGGCCATGATGGCTTTTTGTAATTACAATTTTATGGAACACATCCATTCCAGTTCATTTACATATCATCTATGGCTGATTTCATGCTACAGCAGCAGAGCTGAGTGGTAGTTGTGAAGAGACTATACAGGTAAAAATGCCTAAAATATCTACTGTCTGGTCCTTTACAGAAAAAAAAAAGTGTGCTAATCCCTGAGTCTAGATTAGAAGTGACTAAAGACAGATCAAAGGATGCAACTGACATTCAGGTTGGATCACATATTTTTAAAGCATTAAGTTAATTGTGAGCATTAAAAATCTCTTTTTATTATAAATCTAACCTTCTGGCTTCTCTTAAAAAAACAGAAGATCTAGACATGCTGGGCTCATATTACTGCGCAGCATTAACCGGCTAAGTGCAGTAATCGCCCCTTAAGACAGATGGTGGTAGCTCTCCAGTTTCCACAGTCCCCACGGAAGCTGATTCATTCATTTTCATTATTTCCTTGATTGTGTGAGCATAAGTTTGCAGCTTCTCAAGCCATGAAATTGTTCATTTTCCTTCTCCTTACTTTTACACACTGTGACTGTTCATTTTAGTGTTAACTTGGCTAGGCTATGTGGCCCAGCTGTTTGGTCAACCGCCAGAATGGATATTGCTGTGAGGTATTTTTAGATGTGTTAACATTTAAACCAACAGACTTTGAGTAAAGCAGATTAAACTTCTTAATGTGGGTGGGTCTCATGCAATTAGTTAAAGACCTTCAGAGCAAAGAAGAAAGTTTCTGCCTGCAAACTTCCTTCAGCCTCAACATTGCAACATCAGCCCTTCCCTGGTCTCCACCCTATAGGCCTGCCTCAGAGTTCAGACTTGCCAGCCTCGTAATCTCATGAACCAATTTCATTGAAATAAATCTCTCTATATACATAAATGTATATCCCATTGGTTCTGTTTCTCTTGAGAACCCTAATACACATACCTATGACCCCATCACCCAGTTTCTTGGTATAAAATGAAAAAGAGCCTTCTTTCTTTTCAAGGAAAATGATGTCTTCTCATTCATTATAGCTTCCTCCTCGCCTACTATTTGAATGACTGCTCTGAGGCTACGACCTCTATCAATGAATATTCCAACAAATCCCTTGAATTCCAGTCAAACTGGCTTAGTTAGGGTGCCATAAAAAAGTTTACACTTTTTGCCTAAGCATTTGTGCTCCTAATATCCAAGGAGTCTAAAATGACTGTAATTTTATTTATTCATTTATTTATTTATTTATTTATTTTTGTCTTTCTGCTTCCCCAAATTTTATTTATCCTTCAAGCTCAAGCACAACCCCCATCTGCTTTGTAAAACCTTCCTGGGTCACTCCATCCCAAACTAATTTGTTCTTGTTTTATACTCCTCTATTACTGTCTACACAATTTGGAGTAATTACTATACCATTATGGAAGTATTTTTTCAAGTCTATTTTTCTTAATTATTAATGTGTTTAGATTTTATCTCCCTTACCAGACTATAAACTAGAAAATAAGGACCATATCTAAAACTTTGTCCTATCTCTATAGAATCTAACACCATGCCTATCAGCAAGATAAGTTTCTTTGGAAATCAGAAGGTCCCTGAAGTTACTTGATGAAAGCTAGAATTTATCTGCTTTGCTTAGTATGGTATCCTCAGTACCCAAACAGAACATGGCACAAAGTAAGTGCTCAAATAAATATTTGCTAAAAGAACTGCTTCATTTATAAACAATGAAACAGAATGCTACTGTTTTAATAATCTTATATTAAAACAAGATTAAAATAATGGTTTTCAAGATTTTCAATAATGGTTTTAGATGTTATTTAGCCTTATATACCCTCCAGCTATTTTAGATTAGTTGAAAACCATTATTTTAATCTTTACCCTTAATTTCTAATCAGAGGTGGCAAATTTGTTTTAGTCTATGTGCTTGAATTTTTTACTATTACATTTTATCTTTATCTCACATACTTGTAAATCTGCATACTAATTAAAATGTACCTTGGTAGGCAGCTAATCTAATCCTATGTGTTTTGTGGCTATACTTAGTAACTATCCAGTGTGGCTCAATAATATAAGTAGAACAAATATATACTCAACAAAAGAAAAAGTAAATTCTATTTCTTCTATGACAATGCTTTGATGATTATTAAATATACATATTTTATATAAATTCAATAATACATTTTAACATAAGTAGTAAAATATAGTCTTCAAGATCTTAATTTAAAAATTCATAGTTACATATTAGGTAGATTTCCAAAGCATATTCAAAGCTTCAAAAGACTATAAAAACTTTTGGTGCGATTCATGACTGAAGAGTAACTTAAAAAAATTGTAATATAGGATTAGTCGTACCTTTGTTTATGCAATTTTCTAATTTTAGATTCATAATAATCAATTAGGCAAAGCAACCTAGAAAACAGAAATTAATTGAATTATTTTCTAAAATGTAGCATTGTAGCATTTATTATTCTCTCTACATAATTTCAAATTATAGTGATAAATGTACAGATACTCTAGCAAATTTATAAAAATATTTAAGTGTTTCTGAGATTATACTATATCATATATTTTACATTAATTTCAAAAGTTTTTAAAATAACCATGAACATTATATCACAACATACTAAATGTATATTCTCCTTGTCCCAACAGTTCTACTTCTAGCAATAGCTCCAACAGAAATATTTGCTCAAAGTTGCAACTCAAGATAAACAAAGTTGTTCACTGCACCATTATTTTTAAAAGTAAAAACCCAGAAACAATTTATTCTTCAACAAAGAAAAAGTTAAATAAATAATGGAGTAGCCATAGTATAGGAAATTATGAAGCTTCAGAAGAAATAATGTAAATTTGTATGTCCTAATAAGGAATAAGGGAAATATTATTGTTGCATAGCCAAATAAATACTATTGCTATTTTTTTTTAAAGAAATAATTGTACATGAATTTGAATATGTACTGAAAAACAGGTTCTTAACTAGGGATAATACCATACCTAGGGGACAGTTTTGGGTGTTACACCAACTAAATGGGGAGGCGGCAGTATGCTAAAAGTTCATCAATGAACATGACAGACCTACAGAGTAAAAAACTGTCCCACTCAAAATACCAACTGCATTTCTGTTGTGAAACCCTTAGAAGGACATAAATCAAACTATTAAAAGTGATTATCTCTAATTGGGAATTAGGAGGGCTAAGCAAGTCTATGACATTTTACTTTAAACATTTTATTATTGTTTAGATTTTTATAAGCATGTACTGCTTTTGTAATTTAAAAAAAATCCTCAAAGAAAAATAACATTATATTTTCATATGCTATTCTTTTTAAAGAAAGAATTTATATTATTTCCCTCCTATCCTGGGAAAGCTACTCACCTATCCCCTCCTTCAGAACAAATTCAACCAATAGTGCTCTTAATATCATAACTTTCTGGATTACTCTTTCTCTTCAACCTTTCCCCACAGCATATACCAGCTTTTATATTATACTGCAGATATGCTTTAATCTTCTTTATATCTTTCATAAGCCCTCTCACCCCTTATGTTACCATTCCATTTCAATCTTTTCCTTCATTGCAAACTTCATTCATTCTGAGTGATTGTTACCTTCTACTTTCAGTAAGTTTTCAGAGAGGTACTATGTGTCGAACGGGGTATTCTGAACAAGGAAGATAGGGGTAAGGCAAATACATAAACTGATGAGTCAGCATGTAACACTTCTTACCACCCTCTCCTTGAAGCACTCTTGTTCTTTGGTTATTCTGACATCCAAATATAACTTCTCCTCTTTCTCTATCTGAAACCTGCAAGTTCCCTGGAGCTAACTGCAGATGTGGTATTTCTAGATGGTTGACAGAAAGTGCCTAAGCACATTCTCCATAAATGAATTCATCATCTTACCTGCCCTCATGTCCCAAATTTAGCTTGAAATCTAGCTATCTTTGAGTCCTCGCCTTCTTTCAACAACTAAACCCAGTCAGTTTGGACAATTTTTGTCCATCTCTGCAATCTCTCTCCTTTCTTTTAAACCTAATACAGGCCTTCATTATCTCCCACCTTGACTATTATTACAACTGATTATTAACTTGTCTGTCTGTCTCTGGTCTTAATTTCTTTGCTCACAAATCCTGGGGTTTTTGTCCTTCTACATAGAGGGGAAGCCGGAATGGCTCAGTGGGTTAAGCGCTCACTTTGCAGCGCCGGGGACAGGGGATCGAATCCCGGCTCTGGCCCGTGCGGAACCATATGCTGGGTTGGGAGCTCTCCCAGCTCAGTTCTCTCTCTGTATCTCTCTGTATCTCTCTCTCTCTCTCTCTCTCTCTCTCTGTCAAAAATAAATAAATAAATAAATAAATAAATATATTTAAAAGAAAAGAAAGGATTGTTTTACATAGAAAGTAGAATCCAAACTCTTTAGCCTAGAGTTTGTATTAAAAACAACACTAAACATTTAAAATTATATGAAGGGAGAAGTAAGAAATAAGGTTAAGGGGACAAGAATGAAAACACAACTTCTATGAATATAATTAATTATAGTTTTGACTTTGTAACCTTATGTCTTACATATTCAAAAGTAAATAAACATTTTAAATCCCTAAATATTGAAAAAAATTGAAAACAAAGTGAAACAAATAAACTTAACTGTATATTAATTTGGTAATGCAAACACAGAGAAAAGCAATATTTCAAGATATTTAAGAACACTATATTGTGATTGTATCCATAATAAAATATATTAGTATTAACATTAAAGATAATTGCAAAGAAATTTAAATTTAATTCAGTAGGCCTATTGTTAGAATTCTGTTATTACTCTTTTGAAACTATTTTTATGTATTATAGGATAAAGCAAATAATTATGATACTGTTCTTAGGAATAAGGGTTTTTCAGTGCCATTAGTTTCAAATATAAAATCAAAGTTTAAATTAAAATCCTATGTTAACTACAGCCAGAAAAAAATCAGTGACGATTTGGTGTTTTTCTGAGAAATCTATATAGTTCCTAGTACTTTCCACTAAAAAGTCCTAAAATCAATGACAATATAATAATGATAAGCAACCCAACCAACCAAAATGTGCTCTCTAAAAATTTGTCCTGACTAAAAGAATCTAGAGGTCTTTTGAGAAATGTCTAATTAACTTTAATTTAATTTAAAACATTTAGTATTTAGTTTTAATAAAAATCTAACTCCATTCATCAAAAGAGCGCTAGGGGGGAAAAAAAATGTACACGATGTGCCTGCCCTCTGCCTAAAAGCAGTAAATCTAACAAAGATTAATGGAGTTGAGTCAAAAGGATATAATACCAACATGGAAAAGTTCCCACTAGCCAAAGAAGGATAAATAGATCATTAAAATCCCAGGAGTAACAATATTTGAAAAAAGAGAGATACCTACCATACAAACAAATAAATCTCATTACCATCAGAGATCTTTAAGGCACCAACTCCTTACTCTAAAAAGTGGGAAGTAAAACAAGCAACTGAGGGGAAGCTGGGATGGCTCAGTGGGTTAGGCTCTCACTTTGCAGCCCTGGGAACCAAGGATCGAATCCCGGCCCTAGCCTGTGTGGACCCATATGCTGAACTGGGGAGTGCCCCCACTTCAGTTCTCACCGGGGCGAGACCCTGGCCCAGTTCCTGCCCTGTGCAGCCCCACTCCACCTGTGGAATGAAACTATGTGGAAAAACCAATGGTGTGCAACTATGGAGACTGTTCTGGGCCCTCCCCCTTCTCTCTGTCTCTCACTGTATCTCTCTCTCTCTCTGTCAAAAACAATAAATAAATGTTTAAAAAAAACCAAAAAAACAAGCAACTGAGCATTCATTCAATGTTCCAACTAACAAGGGAAGGTTGCCCACAGAGTGCAACCAAATAGCCCCTAACTGATAGAAAATAACTGCAGCAAAAAAGAAAAAAAGGAATAGCAGAATTGTAAAATATCACCATTTTGCAAGATTTTCAATGGGTGATGAAAGGATGATGGGGAATTTATAGTGGCAAAATTAGACAGCTACTACATAAACGCTTGAACAATCTTAGCATCCCCAAGAGTTTGACAACTTAGACATTCTGTGCCTCCTGATATATGACAATATGAAGCATACATTACCACCTCTGAAGTACTCTTGCCAAAAATACTTGAGTCTGAATTTAGCACTAACTTCCAGTTCAGAGGAAATGTAGGAGCTAGAATATACTTCTTCAGGTCAACTGGCTAGTTTCTTCAGCAAGGTAATGTGAAAAAAAATAAAAGCAGTGAAGACAGGAGGAAGACTCCTGCAGTTTATAAGAGATACATAACCACTCCCAAGATAAAATCAGTTTTAAAAAATGACAAATCTATCTACATATCAATTTATGAAGCAAACATTACTGTCTATCCAAGACGGTATGAGGAACTCTTTTGCAGAGATAGGCAAACACTCTGTTTTGAGTGACAATACGTTCTTCCTCCTCTTTTGTTAATCTATAGATATCCTTTTGCAAAGAAGCAATTGTCTCTTGTTGTTCCATTCGTTTTTTCTTATAATGCTGACATTTTGCCTATAAGAAATTTTTCAAAAAACATAATTATGATATGTACATCTAGGACATGATATCCGAACAATACTATACACAAAGCTATCTTCAGTTCCTATCAAGCTGCTTTATTCAAGAACTTCAGTATTGAGGCTGTTTTAAAATGAGTACTAGCTCCAGGAACATTAGTTTGTCATAATGCAAAAATTCAGTAAGTAAAATGGGTATAAAATGGGAAAATATAGCTTATAATTGCATGCATTTAATGTTTCATAATAGTAAAGGAATCTAAGAATCTCTATAAAACTAAAGAAAAAGGAAAGCCATTGGAGAGTTTGAGTTACTATGTTGAAAGCACATTAAGAAAGGCAAGGGTAGAAGCAATGAGACCAAGTGAAGCACGAAAGAAATGAAGGTGACTTAAGCCAGCCTGGAGTCTAAAAGAAGAAAGTTTGGAGTGGAAATTCAAGAACTCAGTTTTAGACATGTCAAGTTCTAAATGCCTATTAGACATCCAGTGGAGATACCAGGTAGGCAGTGGGATGAACCGTAAGTCTGGAATTAAGGTAAAAGGCCTGGGCTATACGAGGGCTGTCCAGAAAGTATCCAGCAATGTAATATGAAAAATAGAAGCATTTATGGCTGAATATTTTTCCAGACAGCCCTTATAGGTTTAAATTAGGTGCTATGTTGTTCACAGTGGCCAGAACACGGAAACAGCCAAAATGCCCTTCGATAGATGACTGGATAAAGAAGATGTGGTACATTTACACAATGGAATACTACTCAGCGATAAGAAATGATGAAATACAGTCATTTGTGGCAACATGGATGGACCTAGAGACCATCTTATTAAGCAAAATAAGTCAGACTGAAAGAATCAAGAAACATATGACCTCACTCACAGGCGGAATATAAA
>PVKE010050777.1:0-10843 GCA_004027555.1 Craseonycteris thonglongyai
GGGGGGGGGGGGGGGGGGCAGTTCTTGATGAAACATTTGGTCTATCTCCTGCGGTTCCCTAGCTTGTCATGCATTCTTTCCAAAAATCAGGACTTTTTTAAAACGCCACGGGACGCAGGACAAATTGTTAAAAATCGGGACTGTCCCGCCAAAAGCGGGACGTCTGGTCACCTTACTCAATGTAACTTTTAATAAACTCTTCATTTAATGACCGCTGTATTTAACAACTGCTGTGACTTGACCAGTTCTCCCCACAGGGAATCATCTCTCATTGTTTGTCTCCTTCCTGCAGTCAGTTAGTATTCACTACACTAAGAGTTTTCAATCACACAAGACTATATATTTTGTTTATATGTGTGCTGTCACATGATATACATTGAAAAGTACATATCCTATGGCACCATGACACACCAGAAAACATCTGCCTTTAAGTTCCTTGCTTATTGACCCATTCACTTAATGACCTGGTCATATGAACAAAATTGGGTTGTCAAGTGAGGAGTGCCTTATATGGATTCCCATCCTAACACTTTAGGCCCAAAATAGAAAAGCTAGATACATTTTCAAAAATGGAACAGAAAGAAAATAGGTACTAAAAAATAATATCTCCAAAACAAAAAAATTCACTCTCTTTGCATTAGTATATTGTTATTGGGCTTTATTTTTCTATCTTATCATCAATTTTACTTCATGAAAATTTATAAAAAGAAAAAAGAAGTTTGCTGCTGATCACACAAGTTGCCCTTCCTAATTGAAGGAGTTACATCAGAAAGCACATGATAAGCTGGCAGCTTGGTTTTCTGTGGCAGCCATAAATTGAGCTCTCATAACCTTCTATACTCATTCATCTTAAAAATGAAAACAGATTACACCAAATCATCTCTAAGGTCTCAACCAGCTCAAAAGAAAGACTGAGGCAGAATCACAGTATGCTTACTCACACAGGTTCTAAAACCTTTGATGTGACTTTGGTTAACATATTTATATTCCACATGCCTCAGTTTCTTCATTTGAAAAAATATAGGGAACTTATAATACTTATTTCATACAGTGGATGTCAGAAGTACAGAAAATAATCCATATAAAACATTTTGATTGTAGTACCTCACATGTAGTAAATGCTCAGTTAATAGCTATGATTGTTATCAGTGCTGACTAAGTATGTTCTTTTTATGGAGCCATTTGAAATGTTTGGGGTAAAGGAAAAAAATTCTTGTAACCAAAAATATTAAAGGGAGCAACTTGGAGCATTTTTGAAAGAGTACCAGAAAGAAATGGAATCATGGTTAAAGAGAGAGAAGCCCTAACTAAACTAGAGTGCACTAATATAATAGCATAAGCTTTTCCTTAGGGATACTACTTTATTCAAACACTGTATCTCCACCAAATTGCTTTCTCATCTTGATTTATATCTCTTGGTATTTCTGGTCTTATGTAAACTTCCCTTATTGGAGAGTTTGCTATTTTAGGTTGATAAACTAAATAGTGTACAGCTAAAATCAGAATTTAGTCATTATGAGGCCCTTTGCCCTCGGACTTACTCCTTTGATTAACTGAATGGCAAACTCTCACACTGCAAAATTGGAAGTACAAATATCAGATAATACAGAGTCTTTAACCTATATTTCCAGAACTCTCTCCAGGTTAGTTGGTATTCCCTGCTTGAGTCTTAACACTGTCCTGTGTAAGTTAATAAATTAGCAGCCTCTCACATCTGTTACACTCCTGTGTTCCTTGTCCTGTCCTCAGTGCACACCACATCCACTTTACAGGGCTGTAGAGAAACCAGAGAGCAGAGCCCTTCTTTAAACCATCTCAACATCTAGCCCTTTCTAGACATTACCATAACAGACTCTTAAAGCATATGAGTTGAGCAAAGTATCCTATATGGTACAGAATCTTATATTGTAATACAATAATTTCTTAGGTTTAGTATAATAAAAGCCCAAGTAGATAATTTTCTTAAAGTTGTTCATGAGATGTGGACTTGTGCATCTGGAAACTATCTAATTGTTACCAACCAATATCACCCCCAATAAACAAGTAAAAAAAAAAAAGTTGTTCATGAAAAAAGTAACTGTCCTTTCTAACACCAGACACTGTATTTTTTTTTTTTTTAATGTATCTGAGGCTTTGGGAGATATAGCCTAAGTCCAGAAGGAAAAAGAATCAACCAGTTATAATTATTTGCTTAATCTCAAAAATTAAGAAAAATAATTCATAATTCAAGATTGACAATATAGGAGTAAATCACAGCTAAAAAGTAACATTAAGGGAATGCCAGGATAGTTCAGTGGTTGATTGCTTGCCTCGAAATCATGAGGTCCAGAGTTCAATTCCCAGCCCTGGCCCATGCAAACCCATATACTGAATTGTGGCACAACAGGTAACCTCCAAGATGGCTCAGCAGCAAATATTATTGCCTCCCATGCAGGAAGCCCCCACTTGGGTTCCCACCCTGCACAACCCCACATCCACCTGTGGAATGAAACCACGTCACAACTGAAGATGTACAACTATGGAGACTGCTCTGCTCACCCCACCCCACCCCTTTCTCTCTCTCTCTCTCTCTCTCTTTCAGCCTTCTCTCAAACAATAAATCTTTAAAAAAAAAAAGATTAATATTAAGATGTAAGAAAGGTGTAAAACAAAAGCATTTTAGCAACTTCAAAAGGATGAATTAGGTTGCTTTTTTGATGATTATCTGCATTGGACAATTACATCTAGCTCAAGTACAGATGGAGAAAGCTGTGCACTCTCTCAGACCTCCACCCCTCCTCTGGCGACTGGGTTGAGATAAAATATAAGTATCAAAGGACACTGATAGGTGGGTTGCCACTTAGGTAAGTAGACTATGAAGTAAACAAAATGTGGAACCACAAATTTACATCACATCACACCAGCTAGAAGTCAATTGAAGATATGCAAGCAAAGAGTAAGGTTCTCAACAAATGCCAATTAGGAGAGCAATTCATGCAATACCCCGGCAACAAAGTGGCACATTAATAACATAATCAGGTAGAGACAAAAGTTGGCTCCCAAGAAGTTCCCATGAGAGTGGACACTAGGCAACCTCTAGATAGAAACTCTGCTCCTATTCATAACCCCTCATTCCATCTCCTCTATTTCTCCTGTCCCATTAATCCAAGGAATCTTATCTAGTCTTGGTAATCTAGTCTTCTCTAGCCTTATCCTGCCTCACTATATATAGTGGTCATTTGTTGTATCTGAAAACAGTACCTCATTTTTTCAAGGGAACCATTCTTCTTCCATTGTCAATTTATGCACTTGGTTAAGACTGACACTAACCCCTTGAGAATCAGAACAAAATCATGAAATCAAGTAAGTTAATATTCCTACACAAACTCTTCAGAAAATAGAGTAGAGTAAAACAAAACACTTTACAATGTACTTTATGAGGCCAGCATTACCGATACCAAAATCAGATAAAGATATTATACAAACATAATATAATGAAGCAATATCACTCAAGAATATATACATGCACTATGTACAATAGCCAAGGTATGGAAGCAACCCAAGTGCCCATCAACAATGGAATATTACTCAACCATAAAAATCTTTCCATTTTCTACAACATGGATGGATCTAGAGCAGGGGTCTCCAAACTACGTCCCGTGGGCCAAATGCGGCCAGTGAGGCCCTCTCATCCGGCCCGTGGAGACCTTTTTATCTGAATAAAATAATATTAAATAAATGATTAAAAACAACATCTATGTTTTGATTCTTTTTTATTTGGACCTCGAGTGTGTAGTTGGCCCCCAAACTGCTGTTTGATAGTTAATGAGGCCCGCAGGTTGAAAAGTTTGGAGACCCCAGATTTAGAGGGTACTATGCTAAGTAAAATAAGTCAGACTGAAAAGGAAAATATCACATGATGTCATGTATATGTGAAATCTGAAGAAAAAAATAAATTAACAAACAAAACAGAAACAGACCCATAGATACAGAGAATAAACTGGCAGTTGCCAGAGGGGACGGAATTGGGAAGCTGGGCAAAAAAGGTAAAGGGATTATAAATACATACTAGCAACTATAAAATAGTCATGAGGATGGAAAGTACATCAAAGAGAATATAGTCAATAATATTGCAACAACTATGTATAGTGCCAGGTGAGTACTAGACTAATTGGGGGATCACTGCATAAATTATATAAATGTCAATCACTATTCTGTACACCTGAAACTAATATAAAATAATATTGAATATCAACTATGACTGATTTTTAAAGAAGATGGACATAAAAATTAAGCACAGACAAATTGAGTTCAGCAATGTATGGAACTTATCCAATGTATTATGATCTTATAGGATTAATGCCAGAATTTATTATATGGATCACTATACGAACAGCATAAAGAAGAAAATCCACATAATCATGTTATTAATGTAAAACAAATTTAACACTAATTTGATTTTTCAAAATCCTCAGCAAACTAAAAATAGAAGGGAACTTCCTCAATCTGATAGATGAAATCTACAAAAAACCTATAACTAATATCACAATTTATGATGAAACACTAAATTATTTTTCTCTAATATCAGAAAAAAGCTAGGATGGCTGTTCTTACTCTTTCTATTCAACATTGTCCTGGAGGACATTGCCAGCATTAAGTAAATCAAGAAAAAGAAACTAATGGCATAGATTGGAAAGTATAAAGTAAAATAAGGTATTCATTTCACTGTCCGCTTCTGTTTGGAGATGGACAATTTACCCAAATCAGGCCAATAAGATCCAATTCCTAAATTTGAGTATAAACTCTCCTATCTGCTGTGCTGTAGGCAGTAGACATTACATTTTGTTGTGGTGAGAAACCCTCAAGGTTCTGGGACCACAATATAGTCTTAGAAAAGAACTACCCCCATTAGGTGCAAGGCCTAAAACTAAAAATGATTCTAGTGACATTGAGCCATGAATCAAGCTTTTTTGAGAGTAGTTCTATCCCTGGGCTATTCACTTATATAAATTATCTTCTTAACTAAAGCCCTTATGGGGCATCACCTAAGAGTTTTAATTTTTGCTTACCGGTACATCTTCTTTCATGCCATAAATCCCCTCAAGGCTTAGACTTTTGAATTATTTTGCTATAGTTTTCTCTTCCCTGAGGGTTGATTCTAAATCTACCTTGAATAGGTAAAATAACAACATAGAAATTGGTGTATATAATTATTATCCTGCCACATGTATAATAAATTAAGGTAATATGGTTGAAAAGGATTTTCTTAAATTCCCAACTGGTAAATCAAAGTCAATCCCATGTAAAACTCTTCACCAATGTAAAAGGGTGACAATGTAGCTTCATCTGTTTTGCACCTTCTCAATTCACTATCCATATTGCAATAGTAGGGCAATGGCAATCAGACATGAAAGATTTGTACAATGTCGAGGCCTAAAACATGTATTTTATTTATACTGATTATAGCCAAATTCATCAGAGATATGAGAAGTAGGCAGTAGACATTACATTTTCAAGCATGAAGGTTCAATACAATTACTTTAACCTACAACCCAAAATCGTGCCTTTTAAGTCCATTCTTTGTCCACTGCACAAATTCTTCCCACACCTCTCTAAAAATCCTTCTCCAAAATGATTCTAACTAAACCACATTTTTCTCACTCTAATTACCACATGTTTGTTTTAACTATGGCTATTGTCATTATAATATGAAAATTGAACCTCATAATTGAAGTAATATATTCTTAGTTAAGACTTTAGCTCTACTTGGTCAGAAAGTCTTAGGATGGGCTAATCCAAAAGAAGACCCTATCTGTTATGTTGTTCTAGGAAGCATAAGTTTGGGAGAAATAAAAGTGAGATCGGGAAGGGAGAAAAGTCAGTAAATAATGTGTTAATAATTAGGTTACCACTGTGGCGAAAAGAGGCTCATACTCACTGGAGACTTTCTAGAATATCACATATAATATACCTCAAAATTACTTTACCAAGGAACAGAGAGGGTGAAAAATTTAACCATAGACAGTCAGTCTCACTGGTTGAGAGTTGTCCTTGGGGTCATGAACTCCCTGGCATTTCTGAGCTGCCATGTATGTGTTAAGCAAGCAACTATGACATGAAAGTGAGCTCTAAGGCAGAGAAACAGAGAGATGCACATGCTTGAGGTTGGGATGCTGTCAGTGACTACATGAACTCTCTACCACACTGTGGGAGAACTCAGAAATACATAGTACGGTGGCATAAGATATCAACAGCATCATCTACCCAGTCCAACCGAGCTCTGTGACCACAGGAATACCAACATTATTTTGTCTCCTCATTAGCTCATGGCTTTTTCTATAGTCTCTACATGCCTTCTCATTCAATACTTAACATACTACATTTCTTCTTCTAATACCAATTCAACTCCCTTATTAAATATAACATATTCCCTTCTGATTAATATTAGCTAAAAGACAAAAGAAACTTATTCTTGATATAATATGCCCCTTTTCTTACCAATGTGTCTTTATTCTGATCAAGAATGACCTCCTTGAAGAAATAGGAGCAATAACTTTCAAGAATTTCAAGAATAAAGAAGACATAGTCCCTGCTCACTAACTGTCTACGAAAATAAAGAAGTCAAGGTGACAAATAACTAAAACATAAGGCAGAAATGAGCTAAGTGCCATAAGAGAGGTATATACAAAGTGCTTTGGGAGCTCAATGGAGATAGATATCAACCAGTTGGCAGGATCAGGAAGAATATATGAATGAGAAGGCTTCTGAGCTGAGTTTTGAAAGATGAATGAGCTTTTGAAAGTTAAAGATATCTACAGCACTTTCTAAATATAGAGAATACTATAAGCAAAGTTCCAACCACAGAAAAATGCATGCTCCTTTGAGAAACAGTCTGGTTTAACGAAGCATTATGTACATCACAGAGGTGTACTGGGAGATATGGCTAGAAAAGACCATTATGCATGCATTTTTAACCATTTCAAGTAATCTATCATTACGGCTTTCAACTCTTAAAAATGTCATGAAGGTAATGCCTCTGGTGGTAATGTCTATCAGCTGCATATTATTTTTTAAAACCAGATTAGTATTCAAATTTTAAAATTTTTACAAGATCAAACTTGTTGAAAGGGTAATGTAGAAAGTCAGAAGGGAGTTGTTAGCTTAACTGTAAATAAGGATAACATAAAAATGTAAGAGCCTGTGGTCTTTTTGTTTTTTTTACCTTTCTTTATCCAAATACTACTTAAAGAAAGAAGTAATAGTTGTATTTTACAAAAAACATAAAATGAGGTAATAAAAAAGATGAATGAAGAAAATGAGTCAATGCTTAATACTCTTCAACAGGTGCATGAATTTACACATATGTGAATGTTTAATAGGAAATTAGCCAAAGTAAACAAAGTGGAAAATCAATGTTAAACACATTAGTATGCAAGTGGTTTTTCTTCAAATCCTAGGGAACTTAACATTTTAGTCTTGCTACAGTTTCATAATTAATCTTACTCTTTCCAGAGTCAAATGGAAATTAAATCTACTACAGTGTAATAAGCAAAGTTGAAGGGTAATTGTTTCTTTCTTTCAGAACAAATACCTCAGTTTAGATGAAGGACTGTTTTAGACAGTCCTAACAGTTTTTGTCAACCCTCAAATACACAGTCTTAGTCTAGCTCTTATAAAAACACAAGAACATAGGTTAATCTACATCAGATTATCAATTAATACTTTCAGAGCATGTTACCATATATTTAATCTTTAGAAAAGTTCTGGAAAGAAAATTGGTTGAGAGAAAAGATTATCCTCATTTACAAATTTAAAGATTTATTTTATTGCTTTTGAAAGAGAAAGATAAGAGATAGAGTCAGAGAGAAAGAAGGGGGAGGGCCCACAGCAGTCTCCATAGTGGTACGTCATTAGTTTTTCTACATAGTTCCATTCCCCTCAGGTGGGAGTGGAGCAGCACAGGGCAGAAAGGAGCTGGGGACCTTCCACATGGAAGCCATGCCCCCAGGAGCCCTGGGGGGGCAGAACCAAGGGCTTTCTACACGGAAGCATGAAAGCATGCCCTGGCAGAAACCACACTGGAGCCCCCCACATGGGAAGCACACCCCAGTTCAGCATATGCACCCACAGGGCTGGGACCAGGACTCGATCCTTGGACCCTGGGGCTGCAAAGCGAGTACTCAATCTGCTGAACCATTCAGGCATCCCCTCATTTACAAATTTAAAAAATAAGGTTCAAAAAAAGTTAGTTGGCTTCCCCATGCCCAGTTATATGTATTTTTGATTCCTGCTTTAATGTTCTTTCCAATTTACCTGAAATGAGTCTTAGAAGTAAGTATTATTTGCTAAATAATTAATTATTTGTCTGTGCAATGAAAAAAGGTGAAGGTCACTTCTTTAAGATAAGCCATACTTTAGACATTTACTATTCTTTCAAGATTTACACGAGTTTCTTCCCACAAAGCTAGGCTAAGATTATCTCTTACATGCTCTTGGCTGTAGTTCTCTGGAGCCTCAAAAAGTCCTTGTTAGAGTCTGCTGAATAAATTCAAGGTGTTTCTTAAAGAAAAGTTTGGCCCCATCCCCAAGAACCATAGTATGCCTGTTCTATATGAAGAAAGATCCCCTAGACGTGCTAGAATATATAATAAACTCCTCATTTTCATAAAAGAATGTCAACTTTCTACTTGTATTGCTTACATCTAAAACCAGACAATCTCAATTGTTAAGAATTCAGAACACCTGGACAGCAGTCTCTTACCACAGAGTTCCTTAAATGCTTTCTAGCTTTCATTAAAAGGTCAATGAGACGACTGGAGGGATGAAGAGGCTTCCTTATTTTCTGAGCTGGGTGGGTATGGGGGTAGTATAGCCTAGAGCAAATTAATGATTCTCAAACTTGAATCTGCATCCAAATCACTTGAAAATCATATTAAAATGCCAATAAAAGATAGGGAGGAAGGTTTTCTCACAGTAAATAAGTATTTCAAACATATTTTTAAAGTTCCTTATTGATAAAAACATGGATACAAAGAACCATGGATGACTTTTTCTGGGGGTACAAAAGATCCCTTATAGTATCTAAGGTGACCAGATTTTAACATTGGTAAACCGGAACACCATTACCGGGGGTGGGGGGGCTTGATGAAAAATTTGGTGTATCTCCTGCCATTCCATAGGGACTTTTTTAAAACGCCGCGGGACGCGGGACAAATTGTTAAAAATCGGAACTGTCCCGCCAAAAGCGGGAAGTCTGGTCACCTTACCTTATACAAAATCACTACGAAGTAACCACACACAAAATAACAGGAGATCCTGCTTGTAGTTTATTTACTTCAGGGTATGATAATGTGAAAATATAAAATGTGAAGTTCTATTAGAACATCTGCTAACTTTTAAATGTTAAAATATTCTAAATTGTGTTTTTCCAGTGACTTGTATTAAAATTGAGTTCAACTCCAAAACCAAAGTTTTCTCTTTATATTACAATCTTGTTCATTGCCCTAAGAAAAATCAAATGCAATCCATTACCAAAGTGTCCTCCTACCTTCTTCATTGAATGCCTGTAATGACAACATATTTTTCAATGTGTAAGGAGGACCAAATAAATTCTTGGTGTGAATTCTGTACTCAATAGAAGTAACCAGATTAATTTTTCAGTCTTAGCATTGTGATAATTTTTATTAGAGTCCTACTTTAGTCTCCTACTTTCAATCAAAAGTGTGTGCAGTCATGTAGGGGACACAACTCAGGTAATACTGATGGAGACTTTTACAGCTGGGTGAGCCCATGCCCTTCTCCACCCCACCTTTGCACAGAGGTTACTTCCTTCCGTATTTCAACCAATTCCAACCCATGCTCTCACTGGTGGTATTTCCTTGGGCAAGTAAAAAAAAAAAGTCTTTAAGCCATGTATTTATCCTCAGTGAAATGGGGATAATTCTATCTCCCCAGGGTTTAGAGAGCATATACGAAAATGCACAATAAACATAAAGTATTCAGCAGAGTGCCTGGGCACATTAACATCATTCCCTTACACAACAATTATTGCTTGTATTTGATATTATAGGTCAGGGATTCTCAACCCCATGCCCGCGGGCGCCATAGTAACCGCGGCCCGATTTGTGTGCGCCTGCCATTATTTGACTGCATCAGAAGTTTTTCATAAACACTAAGTAAAACTATAATTTATTTTTATACATTTGTTAAAATTTTAAAATATTGTTTGAGTATCTACACAGGTTTGTTATATTCGTTGTTATGTTTGCGATATCGTATGTATAAGTTTTTCCCTAGCTTTCGCCTTTGTACATGTCTTGTTTAGCCGCTGCACTCTTTAAACTCTCCTCCACCCAACCGGGAGACGCGAAGTTGCCATTTTGATTGCGGTTGCTGGACTGATCGGGTCGTGATGGTTAGCTAGGATCACAGTGTTTTGCTATATTCGATTTTAAATGAACTAAAAGCGAGGTAGGTAATCTATTATTATGGTGGCAATTTGATATGATATTGTAGTTCTATAACTATTTTTATTTTTATTTTTTGAGTCCTAAAATGAGTGGACCAAATAAGAGAAAACGAACCTATAATTTTAACACAGACTGGGAGGAATCATATTGTTTCATTAATTGAAAAGGTAAATGCGTTTGCCTGTTGTGTGGCAGCAGTATTGCAGTGCCGAAAAAACATAATGTTGAACGTCACTTTCAGACAAGTCATACCACTTTTGATATGAATTATCCACTTAAATCTGAAGTAAGAAAGAAAAAAATAAATTCACTAAAATGAGGTTGAACTACTCAACAGACTGTTTTCACTAGACATGTGGAAAAATCTAAAAAGGCAACCATTGCTTCTTTCAAAA
>PVKE010050778.1:0-10844 GCA_004027555.1 Craseonycteris thonglongyai
TTAATTTAGACAAAAAGGAAAGAGAACTACAGTTACTGTAGAAAGTTCAGAATTTGAGAGTAAAATTTGAGACAGGAGCTATTTATCTACATAAACACTGATGTAGTAAAGGCTGTATTGACATATCCAATGTGAACATAAAACTATTTTGTATTATTCCTAATGTAGTGTCAGAAAAATTGACAAGTAGAAATCATAAAATAATTTCACTTGTATTATAAAATATAAGTATTTAAAAAGCTAATTTGGTTTTAAATAATAAATACATCATTTATCAGAAAAATTTAGAAAAGCCACAAGCTATATTTATTGTATATGTTTAATGCTATGAAATAAGGCACAGTAATTCTTCAAATTTTATAATAACAATTGCACTGAAATCAGAAGAGAAATGGAAAAAACTACCTTTTCATTTTCCTCCAAAGACTGTACAAATTTGAGTTGATTTACTGCTACTAAGGGAGAATCATTTT
Organism: Craseonycteris thonglongyai; assembly: GCA_004027555.1. Lineage (NCBI taxonomy): Eukaryota > Metazoa > Chordata > Mammalia > Chiroptera > Craseonycteridae > Craseonycteris > Craseonycteris thonglongyai. The sequence goes on from PVKE010050778.1 coordinate 474, forward strand.
GCATTTGAAAAATGGCAGCATATTATTAGTTCTTAACAATATCCCTAAGTTATAGCAAAGGCATCCAAAATACAAAAAGCACATCCCTTCCTCACATATTCAACCACCACCCAAAACCTATCCAAATACCTTCTGAAGAAAATAAGTAGTTTCTTGTAATGTTCAAAATAAAAATTTTTGTAAAGGTTCAAATGTTGCTGGAAAATTTTTTTTACCAAATATAATATAAACACCAAATACACCATGTATAAGTAATTACTTTGGGAAATCCAAATCTCTGACAATAAAACTTTAATATATTTGAGATATAAAAATGGAGTATCATATGAAAATTCATCTTAGTAATTTATAATGAGATTACTTGAGAAATTAAAATAAGGACATTACTTTCTCCCCTTTATGAACATGAAGAAACATACAATGAGGGAATAAAGAATAAATCTTCACCTCAAGATTAAGTAAAATTGCCTACAATGAAGAGGCAAGTGAAAGACACTAGAAACTAGGATTTATGTTTGCATTTCTCTTACTTAACCAACCTTTAGCTGGTGGAAAAGGATGAGAAGGAAGTGAATCTGAACAGAGTTCCAGTGGAAACTGCAGAAGTTCTTCATTGTCTGTAGAAGCTTAAGAGGCAAGAAAAACACTAGTCATTTAGTAGTAATCTATTATTAATTTATAAAATTAAGTATTTGTGTTATATATACCCCCAATTTACTCTGACTATTTTCTCCTTAGTTTCCCTTCATGTGCATGATGTTGCGAACGGTGCTACTTTCCCTAGTAGGACTGTTGTGAGATTTAGAAAGGACAATGTTTGTAAATCCCTTAGCACAGGGCCTCACAAATAATATGTGCTAAATAATTATTATCCTACTCCTTGTATCTAAGTATCTATATTTGTTGATAAATATCTGAACACATAAGTGTTTAATATACCTCTCTATTTGACATTAATTTAAAGCTATATATGTAGAATGTAGTAACTTAAAATTTTTTAGACTAATCATGAATATTTATTTTACATAGCCAATATGTCATTAAACTTTAGAAAGTATATTATTTACTATTTCCCTCTCCTTTCTTTTAGAACACATAAATGGTTTCTAATAATTTGGGCTTCTTTAGAATATGTTAAGAACAGTACTTTTTAAACTTTATGGATAAGCAACAACTCAGAATTTGATGACTACTACGGGATCTTTCCTGAGAAAAATATGTGATGCTTACATTAGTAGGTTCTCAAATGCCTTGAGGACCTTCTCAGTGATCCTAGAGTAGGAGACTCTAAAATACTGCAGAATATGCTACAATGTAAGACTATAATTAGAACAGCACCACAGTCTGTAAATACCCATCAATCACCTATTCATGTGTGAAAAGTATCAAGTCAGCCATATGCTTATTCACAGTTATCCTGATAAACAGAAAAAGTGGCAGATTCTTTTCAAGAAACAAGTCATTTTTAATCAAAATACCTTCCATATTTTATCACTGAACTATAGTATAGACAAATGTGAACTAGGCTCCCACCCATGTTTACCTCTTTGCAATAACTTTTCAGCATGTGTTTTTGTGGTCTGTAAAGCCTGATTTTTGTCAAAAGTTATTGCAACTGCTGTGACTGTAACCTAGAATCACAGAAACAATATGATTAACAAAATAATCATTGCCAAAATAAGTTTCTTACAAATCTCTTTCAGTTCCATGGAACAACTTATATTAATTGGCTAATTTGTCTTCCCTAGTTTAGATTCGCAACCAGAATTTATACATCAACTCAGCCAGACTACATCTAAGCCCAACATGTGTAACTACACACAGAGATTTCAGGAGCTCAAGAGCCTTGTCTTAAAGATGAGGCCTAGAGAAATCCCACATAAATACACATCCTATTGTATGTGTCCTAGAGCACACATGATTCTACCTGCAGATAACTATAGAGTTCATAAAAATGAAACACACATGGTCTGATTCATACTAATATTTTAAAATATTCTGAAGTAAAATGGATTATATTTATTTAATTATGACAAACTTGTAATATTAAGATAGATCAAATAAAAGCTAGAAATTTTCGGGAAATAGAGTCAGTAATATTGTAATATCTATGTATGATGGGTACTAATCAGGGAGATCAATATGTAAAATATATAAACATCTAACCACTATACTGTACTCCTGAAACTAATATAAAATAATACTGAATGTCAACTGTAATCAAAATTAAATTTTTAAGAAAGCTAAAAGTCTTCTTTAATAATATAAAAGACAGAATCTTAATTACCTGAATTAATTCATCTTCAGGTAGAGATACCGTAAAATTTACATGGCAAAGGCAGCAGGGGATCATAGACCGTAGTTTAAAATACAGGCTCTGCACAATAGAAAACATTAGTAATATCACTTCTTTTACTTAAAAAATGTATAAAACCTGATCATTTCAATGCACATTATGTTATAACAAACAGAAAGTATAAAAGATGGAAATTTATATAATATTTAGCAATAAGTTGTAAAATGTAAGAAGTTTTTAATTTACATATATACAATAAATTTTAATGAAGTTTAAAGCTATGAGATAACAAAATATATTTCTTTTATAGCATCACATATTAAGATGGAGAGGTCAACTTTAGCATTTTATCTGATGGCAGAGTTAAGATTGATATGTACATAAAAGTAATTCAGCCCACAACTGTGTAAGGTACTCCACACATATATCCACTTTTCCTTTTTTTTAATTTCATGATTCTTAGGAATTTTAACTAAAATATAATTAGTTAGAAGGTTCCTACCTTGAGCAAATTTTCACAGAGATCATTAAAGTTCTTATTGAGGGCTTGATTAGTGAGATTTAGGCTGCTTAATCGTATTACTCTTACTGATGTGAACATCTAATACAAGGAGATATAATAGCATGTCATTTTATTATTTTAACTAAATACTGTTAACAGTTAATAAAACTGCCAAATAATAAACAATAATAACTAATGGGGTATGAAAAAGGATTGCATTTTAATTGTAGTAAGGGGGTCAAAAAGAAAATATAAAGAAGTAACTTGCTAAAATCACTTATGCTTTATTTGCTTAAAATTAAGAATTAAATGTTCACCTGTATTTCAGATGTCCAATTATTTATACCAGGCATAATTTCTGTATTGCAACTATAAAAGCCTGTCAAAATAAATTATAGTTAAAATATGTATTTCATTTATTTTTTATGATAAAGAATATTTTCCAATTATTACATGAAGTTCTAACTGTAAGATCCATTCATTCTTGTGTTTCTAGAAGTCTATACCTTCAGAAAACTTCAGGCCATCTTAAAAATTATCAGGCTTTTAAAAATGTATAATTATAAAAGAATTAAAGTTCTGATTTAAATATTTTTAAATTATATGTTTTCAACCTTAGAGCAGGAAAGTATGCGACACTGATAAAGATAGTACCAAAGTAATTATGAAATAAAATATTGATATATACAAAAAGACAGTTTCATTTCAAAGGTAATTTTTTTCTGTTCACCTGAAGGAGGAGGAATATCAGTTAGTAGAGAATGTACATCTTCCATAGCATCTGTGTCATCAATCTGAAAATAAAGATTAAAACTATTACATAAGTAGTAAATATGTAATCATTTCAAATTTTAAAAAGTTATTACTTACTAATTTGAAAACATAAGAGTCAAAAGAGCCATCTTTCTCTAAGTATTAAACCTGAAAAAAACTCTTTTTTGTATCTATAAATTTCTCCAGTAAAAATTATGAATACTTCTGAATAAAATATTTTATAATATAAAATATACTGAGTTTTAAAAAATGAGCTTTTTCTCAAGGATTTATAAAGCCTTTTTCAAAAATACTTACAAAGATACCATAAATTAATACAGTGTAATTAAAAAATTTTTGTAACTAAGTACAGAAATGCTTTAAAATAGAATTACATAGGGATAAATTTAAAGGCATATCCAAAAGAAGTAAGTCCAAATACTATTTTTCTTACATCACAATATTCCATTATGAATAATAAAGAGTAAGCATATCTAACTGGTTATATAATTTACACATATCTCTAAATTGAGGGGTATAAGTCCTGATTCACACAGTCTAAGCTTCCTCGCAAGTCACCCTTGGGATTTCAGAAACCACTGTCACTTCCACTTTCCTTTATTTACAGTATGGCCATATCTCAACACACTACTCCCAAACCATTCCACACCTAGATTGCAAGCATTCTCCAGTTCCTTGGTCCTTTCTCTTATGGAAGCAGCACCTTGCCCTCAGTCTTCTGCTGACATTTGTAACACTTCTGCTCCCTGCTTAGCCAGGATCCCAGGATCAGAAATATCATTAACAGGGGGAAGCCAGGATGGCTCAACAGGTTGAGAGCTTGCTTTGCAGCCCCAGGGACAGAGGACTGAATCCCAGCCCCAGCCTATATAGACCCATGTGCTGAACTGGGGTGTGCTTCCCATGCGGGAGGCCCTCAGCCTGTTTCCCACCCTGCGCAGTACCCACCCACCTGTGTGGAATGAAACCATGTCAAAAACTGATGACGTACAACTATGGAAACGGGGCCCTCCCCCATCTCTCTCTGTCTCTGTCTTTCTGGCTAAATAATAAAATAAATCTTAAAAAAAAAAAAAGGGACATATCATTAATGCTCTAGGATTAATGCTCTAGGATGATACTAAGAATCATCTGGAGAGTTTATAAAACAGATCCTTGCACCCCAACTTGACATTTTCATTTAGATCTGAACCAAGGGCTCCAGAATTTGTATTTCTTATAACCTACCTAACAGTGCTGACACTACAGTTAGTCATGGCCCACCTTAAGTAGCACTGTTCTAAATAGTACCCTGGATCCTTTTACCTCCTTAACCTGACATATTCTTTACCAACCTCTATTTCTTTTTTCCATTTTTAGGCTATAAGAAAACATGAGAAAAGGGCACAAATCCATACAGTTTGAGTTTTCTACAAGTTGAAACTCTTAACCTCAGGTAAACTCTTAACCTCAGTGCATCTCCCATGGCTAACTTCCTGACCACATTCACAGACACTGTTCTAGGCTCTTCAGATCTCCAATTCCACCCTAATACAATTCTACCATCAGTTTCCTGCTTCACTGAGACCAAGGCATATGACTTTTCCTCTCAACTGGCACCTTACCAGAACGTTTCTAAGGATCTTTATTTATTTTCCTTTCCTTCAATATCAAAGAAAGATCATCTATCTCTTTCAAAACTAATTGTTCTATAGGGGAGAGCAGGGGAAACAGGATTTTTGAGGGAGAAAGTTCCAAAAACCTTTTGTACTACATTCATTCTCCAGAAAAGCTAATTCTGAGTGTATTTTTATAATGAAAGTTCAATTATATTTTCTGAATTCAGTAAGAAAACACTACACTCAGAATTCACAGTGCTTATATTACATATAAAATGTTATAATTATAGTAACATGTTGCAAAAAATAAAGCAGGTAATTATAGTAAGTAAAAGAATAGCACTTTAATTTCTTATTCAAGTTTACAAAAATAACTCCAAGAGTTAAATATTATTTTAATTTTATTTTAACCCATACATTAATTTTTCCATGACCATTTGTATCAGTCATTTAATACTGAACAGAAACTATATTACCAAGTTCTGATATTTTCAAGTTTGTTGTAATTTCTATCATAATTTTTTTGATATTTATAAAAGCTATAATAATTCAAAAGCACCACATCAATTTAAGATCTGACTGTAAAAATGCACATCTTATTTTCCAAATACTTAATCCTATGCAATTAATACCTCCAGAACAAAAGCATCCTTTTTCCCATGTGAAAGGTCCAATTCTGTAACTTCATCAGAGCTTTCTGATTGAGATCTTAACAGTCTGGAGCGCTGTCTAGATTCTGGGATGGGTGATCCTATAATCTCTTCAGATATCTCCTAAAAGAAATGTAATTGATTTATATTACATAACTGTACTTTTCAGTTTTGTTTTGTTTTTCCTTTTTGGTAAACTGCAGTCTTTTATTTTAAATTGAAGTGTAATTGACATATAACATATTAGTTTCTGGTGTACAACCTAATGGAGTTGATATTTGAATACTTTCGATTGGTTTAAAATTTTTATATTAATAGACAATTACCTGTGGGAGGAAAAAGTCTGCAAAATACATTGAGTTTCTATTTAATTATACACTTTATGACTAATTAACCTTTTATAGAGTATATATATATAGCTATTTCCTTTCATTGATAACAGCATCCTTGACACACTAATCCAGAAACACATATGTAACTTTCACAGATATAGCAGGCATTACTGACATCTACTGTACATAGAGAAAACTACAAGGAGTAGGAAACAGGCAGTTCAGTAACTGAAGCTATTTAAAAGTCCTAATAGACCATAAAGAATTAAAGATTTATGTCCCCAATATGATTCTACTCTTCTATGTCTTTTCTTATTCAGTGGCAATTTTTCAAAGCTCCACATAATAAAATGAGGACTATGATAAATGTATATTTATGTATATGTGTATATATACATACACATATATTACACATGTATTTGCTATGCAACCTATTTAGCTAAATAAACCTTGGTAGTTATAATAATGATCTTTTTGAGGTCGGCATATTGTGAAATTCTAAATGGGCTCATAAGCTTTCACCTATTAAATAGCCAGAGAAAAACTAACTAGAGATTCTAAACATTTGTCAGGGGGATACAGGGATGGCTCAGTGGGCTGAGTGCTTATTTTGTAGCTCCAGGGTCTAAAGATCGAGTCTGGCCCCAGTCTGTGCAGACCCATGTGCTGAACTAGGATGTGCCCCAGTTCGGTTCTCACCGGGGTGAGCTTCCTATGAGGGAGGGATCCCAGCTTGGTTTGCAGGGGTGTGCCTCCCATGAGACCCCCAGCCAGTTCCTGCTTTCACCTGTAGAATGAAACTATGTAGAAAACTAATGATGTGCAACTATGGAGACAGCTCTGGGCCCTCTCCCTTCTCTCTGCCTATGTCTCTGTCAAAAAGCAATAAAAAAAATCTAAAAAAAAAATATTTGTCAGCAACAAGGAATACTGGGAGAAGGTGGACATGGGAACACAAATGCAAAAGGCATAGGCTACCATTGGTGGAATAAGCCTATCTTTTTATTTTTATTTTTTTTGTTAAATTTACTGGGGTGACATTGGTTGATAACAATTACCTTGTTTCCAGGTGTACAATTGTACATTACATTGTCTATGCATTGCATTATGTGCTTCCCACCCAGAAGCAGCTCTTTCCATCACCATATATTTGATGCTCCCTTCCTACTCCCCCTCCAGCGCTCCCACCCACCTCCCTCTTACCCTCAGGTAACCACCAAACTACTGACTGTGTCCATGAGTTTTTGTTTATGTGTTACTTTCAGTTTTATAATCCACCTATAAGTGAGGTCATATGTCTCTTGATTCTTTCAGTCTCACTTATTCCACTTAATATGTTTTCAAAGTCCATCCACGTTGTCACAAATGACTGTATTTCATCTTTTCTTATCACTGAGTAGTATTCCACCGTTCAAATATAAGCCTATCTTTTAAAAAGCAAGAAAGTTACAAGAAAATGTTTTTCAAAAATAAAGTTTTAAATGTTCGCTGCTAGTGCAGACCTTATATAAGACTACCACTACACAGTTTCATAACATAGCTATCTATGGAGTACTTTCACATCCATTATATTCTTAGCACTCCAAATTAAATTTACCTATATAAATTTGAGAGTGTGCCTATTAAATGACTACAAAATGAGAAAGAGCTAGAATTCAGAGGTAAAGTAGTTTGCCTGGGCTTGAAAACTAGTAAATGAAGAAGCTGTCTAAATCAGTTCTTTTGACTGAGTACAGTGTTCTTCTCAATAGATACCATCCTTCCTTTTACAATTTTATAGTAGTTTAAAATTTGATTATACCTCTGTTCACTGTATCATGGAATTAATAAGTGTTTAATTATCTGGAATTTAATATACCTTAGATTCATAATAAAGTTTTACCACTGATGCTATTATTCTTTTGATACCTTTGGTTGACTGGTAATATACCTGTGCATTAGAAACATTTCTCAATGTACTGAAAAAAATAATCAAACAAAAGCAGCATTCTTTTTATCTGGGGCTCCCTTCCTAAGAGAAGAAACACTCTGATGCACACTTTCAGGGTGGGCATACATTGTTTTAAAAAACTGAAAACACAAAACTCTAATTTGAGTAGTGGCCTAGTTACTAGCTTTGTCAAAGAAATTCTGAGATGTTATGTTACAAGACTGTAATGTAGTCAGTATCTGAAATAAGATAGAAGATTCATAAATTGTTCTTTTGTAGAAATCATATTCAACACATGAAATCCATATATGCTAAAAATTTTAAGTTCATAAAAGATGTATTCCCTCTTCAGTTCTGAAGTGGGACTTCTAAAACAGAAGTTCAATAAATATTGGGGAAGCCGGGATGGCTCAGTGGGTTAAACACTCGCTTTGCAGCCCTGGGGACCGAGGATCGAATCCCAGCCCCAACCCGTGCAGACCCATATGCTGAACTGGGGAGCTCCCCCAGTTCGGTTCTCACCGGGGTGAGACCCCAGCCTCGTTCCTGCCCTGTGCAGCCCCGCGCCCATCTGCAGAATGAAACTATGTGCAAAAACCAATGATGTGCAACTATGGAGACTGTTCTGGGCCCTCCACCTTCTCTTTGTCTCTGTATCTTTCTCTTTCTGTCAAAAACAATAAAAATAAATCTTTAATAAATATTTATTGAATAAATGAAGTAACTTATTTCATATTCCCTACATATGTCTTCAAAGGGCTCACATTATATGATAGTAAAGGAGGTCTGACATGTATAAAGTAGGTACACTAATATGTAACAGGCACTGTGACAGAAGCACATATAGGTACAACAGGAACACAATGGAGGAGGCAGGTCCTGTAGGAGGTCAGGAAGAAGTACTTAGTTGATAAACAGTCATTCAAGAGTTCATCTCATATTAGAACTGATAAATGGAACCCTAACATACAGCTTTGCAAATCATTCTCCCCAACAGGCATAAACACTATTAGAAATTCAAATACCAACATATAATCATAAAAGAAAAATAATTACTGCAACAAATAGTCAATAAAGTGTTGTGCAGAAAGCTTTTACAAAGACTATTTAAGTAAATATAGGTGCCAAAAAAAAAGCGTATACATATTTTAAGGAAAAAAATGTATTAAAATTGTAATACTCAATATATACCAATAACAAAAGATAATACAAGTCAAGTTTGACTTCCGCAATTATAAGAGGTGTTCAAAGTGGTTACCATCAGTATTTATGTAATACATAGATATAACATCACTTAAAATGTGTGTACATTTTTTGGCACCCCTGTATATCAACACATCAACATTTTCAGTATATTTAAAGAAGCTCTATATCAACACTGTTAAACAGAAATATAAAGCAAGCCTCATAGGTAATAAAAATAAGAAAGAAACAAATGTAACATGTAATCAATATAAAACTATTCATAAGGTATTTTACATTCTTTTTCCTTTACTAAGTCTTCAAAAATCTGGTGTATATTTTATACCTATAGCACATCTCAATTCATACTAGCCATCCATAAAGTACTTAATAACCACATGTGGCCAATGTCAACCACACTGAACTGTGTAACTCTAGGTCATAGCCTTAAAAGTCCTCCCAGCTTAAAAAGTTTGCTAGAAAGCTGTAAGTTTAAAGATACAATCCAGAAAATGAACCAAAATTCAATAGTATATAAAATAAAATAATGTTTTTATAATGTTACTCAAACATTTTCCTTTTACAGAAGCGTTTCGTTACTAGAGACTCATAAAAACAAATAGTTCATTGTAACTACACACATCTTTCTTTCAATTCAGACTGTGGCCATGGGCAGTTGCAGAATAGGAGGCATTGTGATACCTACTGCAAAGCAGGTAAGAAGACTGACTACGGAAGTGACTGATAGAAATATTGTAAAATGAATAAATAAAAAGTCAAAACTGAAAAACTATGTTCTTTCACATTTTTACTACAAATAAGCAATCTTTCTTTTTATAAAATAAGAACATTTTAAGTCATTTACTCAGTCATTCAACATGGGTTTATCAAGAATACCAGGAAGAACTGTTCTAAGCATTAGGAATATAGCCCTGATGGAGCTTCAGCCTACTAACAGGAACAAGCAATGGACAAAAGAGGTTATAGGAAATACCAAAACAGACCAGAGAGTTGCAAATTTTAAATAAGGTGGTCAGAATCAGCCTCCCTAAAAAGGAAGCATTTGAGCAGAAGGTAAAAGAATGAGTAATCAAGAAAGCAAATCTA
>PVKE010050779.1:0-10842 GCA_004027555.1 Craseonycteris thonglongyai
CAGAAGAAGAGACTTGTGTTGTATCTGAGCCCAGTACTACACCAGGCCAAACTCATGATCACAGAGCTTGGTACCTTCCCCTAATTCTCATCCTAGGTTTGCCCCTCCCAACCCAACTCCACCTAGTAGCTTGCATCTAGTCAACTACATTTGGAATGCAACCATTATCCTGTGCTACAAACAGACCTGAACCTTTTCCAATAAACTTGGACCCCACCCTTTCAGCTGAAATTAGCAGAGGGCACAGAAAAACTGTGACATATAGGTGTGGCAACTTCTGCCAGCTGTAGGATCTCAGAAGCATAGAAGACTCATTGCCCACCAAATCTGCTCAAAGACAGAGATGTACTAAGACCAAGGTGACTGGGTCAAAGAAGAGAAGCCCAATTTCTAGGAAATCTACTAGTGTTATAAGACTGAATATTCAGATAAAATATGGTAAGATGCTAAAGCAACACCAAATGAGAAGTGAAAGAAAGAACTCCTTATATCTGTCAGGGGAAGAGTGACCAGAGAGAAAATCACTCCATCAACAATGAGTACAATACGAAACAAAGCTTCTCAGAAAGAAAATGAAAAATCTTCAGAAAAAAAATGAAAAGGTATAGAAATATATGATTTAATAACAGAGAATTCAAGACTGAAATTTTGAAAACTTAGAGGTCAAGGAAAATAGGCAGAGCTCACAGAAGGAGCAAAATTATCTCAGAAAAGAAATCTGTGAACAAGAGGAATATTTTAATAATGAAATTGAAACTATAAAAAAGAACCAAATAGAAATTCTGGACATAAACAATGCAATAAAATAAGTAAAAAATAAAATGCCTATCATAAGGATCAGGGCTGTCTAGATGAAGGAGAGCATTCATGATATAGATGATAGAAATATGGAAGTGTCACAGAAGGTAGAAAAGAGAGATTTGAGAGTCAAAAGAATGAAAAACTAAGCAAAAAATATCTGACTACATTAGAAAGAACAACATAAGAATAATAGAAATATCAGAAGGGGCAGAGCAGAAATTCACAGAGAGTTTACTCAAACAAATAGTAGACAAGAATTTTCCAAATCTATGGAGTGCTCTGAAATCACCAGTTCAATAAGAAAACAGGGCCCCTAAATACCTGAATTCCAGCATACCTTCCCCAAGGTATATTATACTGAAAATATCAAAGATCAGAGAAGAAAATTAAAGAATTTTCAAGGCATCCACTGAAAGAAGGACAATAACCTATAAAGAAAAGCCCATCAAGCGGTAATCAGAATTCCCAGTAGAAACTTTACAAGCCAGGAGGGAGTAGAATAAAATGTTCAGAATTTTGAAAAAAAGAAATTACCAGCCAAGAATAATTTATCCAGCAAAATTATGCTTTAGATATAAAGGAGGAGTGAAGACCATTTCAGGCACACAAACACGGAGGAAATTCTCTAGCACAAGACCAGCATTAGAGGAAAAACTGAAGGAAGATATTAGACTTGAAACAAAAATTCAAAATACATAGGAAAAAGTTCAAACAACAAAGACATAAATTAAGAGGAAACAGAGGTTTAAATTTCCAAAAGAGAATGAAGATAAGAAGCATGCTTAAGAAAAACAAAAACAAAAACACCACTACATGCATGAAACTTACTTTTTCATAAACCTAACTGTAACTACTCAAAACAAAATAATTAAGACACATAACCCCCATAAAAAAAGAAACAGAAGAAAAAGATCATAGAACATCAAACAAACAAACAAACAGAAAACTGATAGTGAGAAAGAAGATGAAGAAAAAATTGACACATTGAGCTACCAGAATGCAGAATATGGCTATAGGAAAATCTCATGTAATAATCATCACCCTTAATGTAAATGTACTAAATTCATCAATAAAATGGTGAACAACAAATTGAATTCAAAAACAAAACTTACACAAATGTTGCCTCTAATAGGCACACCTCAGACACAAAGACAAAGACAAATACAGACTCAGAGTGAAAGTGTGGAAAACAATACTTCAAGCAAAACGCACCCCAAGAAAAGCCATACTTATAGCCGATGAAAAAAACTTCAGGATAAAAAATGGTACTAAGAGACAAATATGGGCATTTTTTTAATGATAAATGGACAAAACAAAAAGAAGCCATGACACATTAATATAAATGCCTCTAATCAGGAAGGACCAAATATACAAAGCAACTACTGACAGATTTAAAAGGAGAAATTGACAAAAGCACAATGAAAGCAGAAGACCTAAACACCTTCTTGACAACCAGGGACAGATCATCTAAACAGAAAATAAATAAGGAAATACCAGCTTTAAATGATACATTACAGCAATTGGACATAGTTGGCATTTACAGAATATTTCATCCTACAACACATGATTATACATTATTTTCTAATACACATGGAACATCCTCAAGGATAAACCACATGCTGGGATACAAAACTAGCCTCAGCAAATTTAAGAAGATTGAATGTATATTCTATGTATATTCTATGACCACAAAGAAATAAAAATAATTAAAACTAAGAACAACAAAAACACAACATATCAAAATTATTGGGACTCTCCAGAAACAGAAATAAGAGGGAAATTTGTGTCACTACAGGTCTATCTCAATAAACAAGAAAAATCACAAGTAAACAAACTAACAGCCCATCATAAAGTACTAGGAAAAAAAGAACAAAAGAAGCCCAAAGTCAGCCGAATAAAGAAAATGATAAAAATCACAGCACAAGGGAAGCCAGGATGACTCAGTGGATTAAGCACTCACATTGCAGTGCCGGGGACCGGGGATTGAATCCTGGCCTTGGCCCGTGCGGAACCATATGCTGAACTGGGAGCTCCCCTAGTTCAATTCTCTCTCTGTCTCTGTACCTATCTATTTCTGTCAAAAAAAAAAAAAATCTCAGCACAACTAAATGAAATACAGAACAAAACAAACAAAAAAACAAACAAAAAAGAGTAGAAAAGATACATACAACAAAAAGCTGCTTCTTCAGAAATATTAATAAAGTTGACAAACTCTTGGCCAGGCTCATGAAGGGACAAATAGAAAAAACACAAATAACCAAAATTAGAATTGAGAGGAGAGAAATTACTACTTAAACCACAGAAATACAAAGAATTTAAAGAGTGCTATGAAGGACTATATACCACCGATTTAGCAACTAGAAGAAATGGACAAGTTTCTAGAAACAGATACTCTACCTAGACTGAAACAGAAATAACTGAATAATCTAAAAAGATGAATCAACAGAAGAAAAATTGAAATAATCATCCAAAATTTCCCCCAAAGCAAAAACACAGAACCAGATGGTCTCACCTACAAGTTTTATCAAGCATTCAAAGAGGAATTAATGTCTATCTTCATCAAACTCTCCTAAAAATTGAAGAAGAGGCAATACTTCCCAACTCATTCTGTGAGGCCAATATTACACTAACACTAAAGCCTGGTAAGGACAACACAAAGAAAGAAAACTATAGACAAATATCTTTGAGGAAAACAAATGCAAAACTTCTAAACAAAATACTAGCAAATAGAATACAACAATGTATTGAAAAGGTTATACATCAAAATTAAGTAGGATTCATCCCAGGGACCCAAGGATGGTTTGATATACCAAATTGATCAATTTGATATACCACATAAACAAAATTAAAAACAAAACAGAACATATAATTATCTCAATTGATGCAGAAAATTCATTTGAAAAGATAAGACATCCATTTCTGATCAAAACACTGAATAAAATGGGTATAGAATGAAAGTACATCAACACAATAAAGCTCATTTATAACAAATTCTCAGCTAATATACTGAGTGGGGTAAAACTGAAGCTTAGTCTTCTAAAATCAGAAATAAAACAGGGAGGTCCACTGTCACCACTGCTACTCAACATAGTGCTGAAAGTTCTAGCCAGAGCCATCACGCAAGACAAAGAAATAAAAGGCATCCAAATTGGGAGTGAGGAAGTAAAACTGTCACTTTTGCGGATGACATGATCCTTTATATAGAAAATTCTGGAGACTCCACTAGAAAATTATTAGAAACAATAAATGAATATATTAATAGTAAAGTTTCAGGATACAAAATCAATGTACAAAAATCAATTGCATTTTTATATACAAACAACAAAACCTCAGAAAAAGAAATAAAAAAAAAAAAGCCTTTGCAATTCCATCTAAAAGAATAAAGTTCCTAGGAATAGACTTAAGAAAGAACACTGAAAACTATAAGACATTATTAAAAGAAATTGAAAAAGACACAAAGAAATGGAATGATAGCTTGTGTTCATAGTTTGGAAGAATCAACATAGGTAAAACAGCTGTATTACTTAAAGCAATATACAGATTTAACACAATTCCCATCAACATGCCACAGGCATTCTTTTGAGAAATATATATATTTTTTAAATCTTAAATTTGTATGGAAAGACGAAAGACCCCAAATCACCAAAGCAATCCTACAAAAAGTAAGTAAGACTGGTGACATCATACTCCTCAATTTCTACCTACACTACAAAGCATCAATAATCAAAACAGCTTGGTACTGGCAGAAAAACACACACAGAGACCAGTGGAACAAAATAAAAAATCCAGAAATATGCCCTTAAGTATATGGATAGATAACTTTTGACAAAGGAGCAAAAATTATACTGTGGGGAAAAGAAAGACTCTTCAGTAAATGGTGCTAGGAAAATTGAAAAACCACATGTGAAGGAATAAATCTGGAATGCAGCCTGTTACCATACACCAAAATTAGTCATAGTAGATCAAAGACCTCGAAATAAGACTCAATAAATAAATAAATAAATAAATAAATAAATAAATAAATAAATAAATAAATAAATAAATAAATAAACTAGAGGGCGTCCCAAAATTCACTCAAGAAGTAATTCTGATAGAAAACACAAGTTTATAATTAAAAACTGTAAATTTTCATTGCTCAACAATGAAAACGCATTGTTCTTTTGTGTAGCACTCCATTTTTAATAACCTGAACTGTCAGCTGTCACACTGTCTTCCTTTTTTCATTGGCAACACTTTACCACACAAATGACACAAAATTCAAATCTTGCATGAATTTTGGGACATGCTTTACATTGAAGAAAACATTGGTACTAAACTTACAGACCTTGGATTCAGAAATGACTTTATGAACCTAACCTCAAAGGCAAAGGAATAAAAGCAAAAATAAATGAATGGGACTATATCAAACTAAAATGCTTCTGCACAGCCAAGGAAACCATCAATAAAGTAAAGAGGCAACCAACCAAAAGGGAGAAAATATTTGCAAACAATGCCTCTTATAAGGGCCTAATATATAAAATATATAAAGAACTCATACAGGTCAATAACAACAAAAAGAAAATAATTCAATTAGAAAATGGGTTGAGCACTTGAACAGACACTTCTCCCAGGAAGACATACAAATGGCCAACAATTATGTGAAAAAAATGCTCAACTTTACTAGATATTAGGAAAATACAAATTAAAACCACAATGAGATACCACCTCACTCCTGTTAGAATGGCTAAAATCAACAAAACAAGGAATGACAAGCTATAGAGAGGCTGTGGAACCCTCATATACTGCTGTGGAAAGGTAAATCGGTACAACCACTGTAGAAGACAATATGGACTGTCCTCAAAAAATTCAGAATGGAATCCCCATATGACTCAAAATTCCTCTTTGGATATCTACCAAAAAAACTTGAAAACCTTAATTCCCAAAGATATATGTACCCCAGTGTTTATCACAGCACTCTTCATGGTGAGTAATTTGTGGAAACAACCAAAGTGTCTTTTGATAAATGACTGGACTGGATAAAAAAGTTTTGGTACATTTACACAATGGACTATTAGCCATAAGAAAAGGTGTAATACTTCCATTTGAGAGAACATGGAGGGACCTTGAAATCCTCATCATATGTGAAATAAATTCAGGGGTCCTCAAACTTTTTAAACAGGAGGCCAGTTCACTGTCCCTCAGATCGTTGGAAGGCCGGACTGCGGGCCCTGGATGAGCCCGCTGCTAAGCAGGACAGGCAGCGGCGGCAAAAACACCCAGCAGGCCAGATAAATGTTTTCGGTGGGCCGCAGTTTGAAGACGGCTGATAGACAAAAACCAAGAATCATATGACTTCACTCAGATGTGAAATATAAAATTAAAAGCAACAAAGAAACAAAATCGCATGGACACAGCCAATAGTTCAGTGGTTACCTGAGGGTAAGTTGGAAGTGGTGGGGGAGGAGGGATGGGGAGTCAATACGGTGGTGGACAATGACAATGTATTATATAATTGTGCACCTGGAACCTATATAATTATTACTAACAAATGTCATTCCATAATATAACAATAAGAAGTTCACATAGCATATTATCAAAAGAAGCTCATTAAGTGAGCACTAATAATTTACCAGTGAGGATATCAAGTCAGACCAATTAAGTAATTTGCTCATGATAATTCAGCTATTAAAAGGCTGATTTAGAATTTCTAATCAAGTTTTTCACCCTACAGTTACATTCCCACTATAAATCTTGAATCTCCCCTAACCAAGGTTGTTAGAAGTCATTCACACCTGGAAATTAGTTTAATCGCTCTAAACTTGTTATTAGGTGTATGAAAAGTGTAACATTGGTTCTCACATACCTACTAAACTTTAGGCTTCACCATTAGCTCCATATTTAGTTTATTGAATGAGGTTAAATCTACCTGGTTGGTCTAGAGGTCCTGCTCCATTCCTTGTTTGGAATCTCACTTATTTTGGCATAAATTTTCCTGGGTCCTTTCACAGTTGATTTGGATCCCAATCTGCACAACTCCAGTTAAGTTGTTTGAGGTTTACTTCAACCCAGTTGACTGGGATTAGAAGCTTAGTTCTATAAATCATGTCACTTTTCCCAGAGACCCTCAACCTCTCTCATCAGATATAATCCTATTAAAAACAGGTAGTTGACTAAAATAGAGCTGAGTTGCTACCTCCTCCCTGGAGGTCAGACCTTACATCTGACCATCTTTATTTCTGTACATTCATCACTTCCCCAGATCTGCCAAAGAGTATAGTTCATCTTGCTTTATAGTGGGCATAACTTAAGGTTGAGACAGTCAGGAGGGTGTTTATGTTCTTATCCAAGAAATGCCATCATGAGCATGTTTCTGCCCAAGGAGGGTATTATTTTTCACTTCAGATACCAAATAATATTTTTCTCTCAAAGAACCATTTTCATTAGTCTCCACATTGCTACAGCACAAGACAGACTGCAAAGATAAATGACTGACAGGCCCATGAAATAGTGCAAGGAGATAATGTAAGTTAGTAGAAGAGCAATGGTTTTTGAAACTTGTTTTATGGCCCTAAGTAAGCAAATTTTCCTGTCAGTTTACTGAAATGTGAAGTGTAAATAACAACTATTTTGTATGATTTGTTTGTGAGGTTTAAATGAGATAATTCGATAAAATTGTTCTTAGAGCTTTATGGCTGGTAGCCGTCATCATTGTCATCATCACTTTTATTATTAAGCAGAGGTTTAGTCCATGAATGGAGAAGCTATTTCTCAGTGACAAGAACTAGCATTTGGCAATTTCAAGACCATTTGTAAAGAAAACAACCTTCAAAATAGATGATAATCATTACATTTAAAGTTCACTTTGAGCAATACTAAATGGAAAAATGCAGAATTTTCTGCAAATAGAAAAAAGGGGAGGGGCAAGAAAAGAATGTGGCGTGTTGGCATAGAAACTTAGAGAAAGTCATAACATGTGACACAGTGAAGAATTCCTACAGAACTGGAATAATGAAAGGCTAAGAGAAGTGAATCTGTTTACCAAACAAACAAGCAAAGAAACAACTATAGAGTGTTTACTGAAGATAATCGGAACTTAATATTAGATCCTCCTTACACCATAATCCAGTTGATATGATTATGCTTTAGGGGCTTTTATTATTTAGGTATGTGCACTTTTCATTCTCTAGTGTAGATTGCTTTTATAATTAATTGCTATAAATGTCTTCATGAGGTGCATAGGTTGTTACACGGACAGGGTAGACCTCATTTGCTCATTTTACTCAAGATTTTCATGCTCTGACTGTACAATCCAGGTGGCTCTACCTTTGTAGTGTGGACATGCCATTAATTATTCAATAAGTGAGCCCTCCAGTAGACCCTTATGCAGTATTCATAACATTCATTCACTTACTTGCTCCTTTAAAAAACAGTGGTAAGACCTCTTGTAACTTGTAGAAAGCGCATCAATAAATGTATTGTAGATTAGGCTGCAGTAACAACCCCAAAATTGTAATGGCTTAAAACAAAAGTAGTTTCATTTCTTGCCCACATTACTGACAGTTGAGAAGCATCTATAAACTAGTTCTATGTCATTTTTACTCCAGGATCCTGATTAACATTGTGTATCATTATAATAAGAGAAGAAAAAGAAGTTTTAGTTAACCACGCATTGGTTCTTACCTCTTTTCAGATTCTAACATTTCACTGGTAGAAGCAATTTGTGTGGCCTAGACTGACGTCCATGGAAATGGGATGGATAATACTCTCAAAGGAACGACAAACATTTTTTTTAAACAGTAATACCAATTATGTTAGCTTTGTCCCACTTAAATATATATTTTTAAATACTTCTTTCTAGTTATATAGTCTCCAATTTTCTTGTGTTCCTATAAACAGCTAACATTTTAATATCATATATGTGTATATATATATATGATATTAAATATATATATTTATATTTATATATGTATTTGACAACCACAAGCTAAAGTAAACATTATCTTTTTATATTAAATTGTGGTCTTTTCATTACTATTGCTTTACTTTTTAGAAGCACAAAAGTTGAAGAATAATATTTAATACTAAGTTTTCTGTGCATCACAAATCATGTGTTAACCATTTATGCGTCAAATTTTCATTCTATGTAAAAACTTGATAACTTTACTATACAGCTTAATAAGAGTAACTGTCATAACTCAATAAAAGACAGTGTTAATTAAATAAAAATTGAACAGATGGCATTACTGAGCTGTACTTTTAATAAAGTCACTTAAAAAACACAAGCAATTTAACATGGCATTCCATGTTAAAAGTAAGTAATAAAAATGATTAGTTTTAAGAACTTAGATACATTCTTGTATCACCAGACACTTTAAGTCAGCTATTAATCCCTGACCTGTTTCCTGGGTCTTATGTGGAAACTTCTTATTTTATGGTAGATATTCCAGGAGAAAATACCAGGAAAGAAAAAGGTAAAATGTAAAAAAAAACTATGTTACTATGTAACATCAAATGGCCTTCCCTCTAACTTCCAGTCCACAGTATATAGCTGTTTGTAGAATAAGGTCTTGGTGGAGGGTGGTTTGCATAGGAGAAGGAAAACTACATTGAAAGAAGGGATTTGTGGACCCATGTGATTGACTCCTCCTTTTTTTCTTCTTATTTATTTCAAATAACTGTCTTGCTCAGCCATATCCATAAATCTAAAGTCAGTGGAGATTGATTATAGGATAAGTACATTACAAAGGACACACACACAGCTCTGTTAACAAAGATAGCATAAAGCAGTACTCTATGAACTATTCCCACACACCAGATCTGGTTCTTCACTGGCTTTTGTATGTCTACCAAATGAAGAATTTAAAACATATTTTTAAATGCTTGAAAAGCATTAAAAAATAAATTCATGAAATGTAAAATATTACATGAAATTTAAACTATAATGCTCAAGAGTAAATTTTGTTGCCACTGCTACACTTGCTTCTTCCTGCATTGTCTATGGCTACTTTGACAGAAACCGTATCACATTTATAGCCTAGGCTATTTGCTACGTGACCCTCACAGAAAATTGTTGACCTCTGACTTAGATTTAGTCTTAAATTAAAATTGCTAAAAAACATGCTTTGGTAATAATGGGTATAAATTAATATCTGCCATGTTTGTAATTTTCCCAATTTGTTGCATTTGTCTTTCTTTTTTTTCCCCTTTTTCTTTAGCCTTCTGCTTCCTTTGTTTTATATATATATATATTTTTAATTGTTTTTGATAGAGAGAGAGAGAGAGAGAGAGAGAGAGATACAGAGACAGAGAGAGAACTGAACTGGGGGCACTCCCCAGTTTAGCACATGGGTCCGCACTGGCCAGGGCTGGGATCCCATCCTTGGTCCCCGGCGCTGCAGTGAACATTTAACCCACTCAGCCATCCCGGCTTCCCCTTCCTTAGGTTTTAATTTTACTTTTTATGAGAGTATTTATCACCTTTCTTAGGAGATTGTTTATATTTATTTAATTTTTTTGAGTGGTTATCCTAGAATTTGCAATATATTTTTTAACTAATTTAAATCTGTCTGAAAGTAACAGTTTACCCAATCGTGTGTAGTACCAATATCTTAGAACATTCCCAATTCTTTCTTCTTATCTTTTATGACATTGTGTCTTTTGTTTCACCTACCATCTAGATGTAATCATGTTACTACTGTTAATATACACAGTTATCTTTTAGATGAAAAAAGCAGAAAAATATTTTATTTTGTCTTTGTTTCTTCTCTGAAGTTTTTCCTTCTTTGTGTAGGTCAACATTTATGAGGAACTTCTTTTATATTTTCTGGTATGGTGTGTCTGCTCTCATGAATTCCCTCAGTCTTTGTTCATTGGAATATTTTTACTTCTCTTTCACTGTTAAAGGACGATTTTGCTGGATATAGAATCTAGGTTAGGTTTTTTTCCTTTTCAACACTTTAAGTATTTTACTCCTTTGTAGTTTTGCTTGCATTGTTTTTTACAGGAAGTCCATTATGTTTCTAATTCTCACTCTCCTATGAAAGGTGTTTTTTGTGTGTTTGT
>PVKE010050780.1:0-10839 GCA_004027555.1 Craseonycteris thonglongyai
TGTTTATAAATACTGATGTTTCAAATAATGATGCAATAACCTTACTAAATATTGCCACTTCTCAATGACTTGTTTGAAAATTAAGTGGCTCTTAAAAATTAGATGTTTTAGCATTCCTTACTAAGTATCCAACTGTTTGTTAAGAATGAAAATGTGTTTCACATATGCTGGTCTTTGACCTTTCTATTTGTAGAGCATTTTACACTTATGGTTTCATTACCTTCTCCAAAGCCTTGACAATATTTGGCAAGCTCTGCAAAATAGTAACTTGATCTTGCTTTAGGGCCACCCAGCAATTCAAGTGCCCCCAAGTAAGGGCAAGACCCTTTGCTTTTTGACTTCCTTTTTTTCCTGCATTATACAAAAAACAATTTACAAATGAATGATTTAACTTTTTTTTGGAAATATAATTCATATATATTTATCAGTACAAAATTCTATAAAGAAAATGTGAGAGAGTGAAAAAAATTATATTACTATAGGTTCTATTACTGAGTTTTTAAACTATTAGTACCAGAATGTGGAACTTTCTGAGTTGCAGTTATAAACTGTCAAAACTGATGATTGATAAGCAGTTGCCAGAAATACTTAACTATAAATAGAAACATGCAACTAATTTTTTACTAAAAAGTAATCTTTAGTATATGTCTTCTTAAATAAATATTTACTTTTTCAGGAAATTACCACCTCAAAACTAAGAGGCTTATTAAATTAAATCCATAATTCATATGAGATTATAACCATTGCAATGAAGCATTCCTCCCTTACGCTAAATCCATTCCAGGGATAATTGTGAGAAAAAATTATAGAGTTTTACAAGCAGATATAATTGCTGCCCTTGCTATGTATGTAAAGAAGTTTAGGCCAAAAAGATAAGTGACTTGTTCAAGGTCATGCAACTAACAGGTGAGTAGAATTTAGAGATTGTGGCACACACTCTATAATGTTATGATCTATAATGTTATGATCTTTTTAATAGCTTCTGTGTAAGCGCAGTAAGTGGCTTAATCATTTCATCACAGGAGTAGTCAAATATGGAACAGCTTAAAAGAAGCATTTTATGAAAGATATTTACCTTATTCTTGTTTACACAGCAGAGAACTTTGAGAAGTTCATTTCAAAATTGTAAGTTGTATGAATCAGATTTGATGGGAAAAAAAAATAGAAAACCAAAACAAACTTTATTCTTAGCAGATAATAGTATAACTTAGAAACATACCACATTGTGTTTGCAGCTCAATATAATGGAGGTTTTTTTCTAAATTCTTACTGTTAAGTCAGCTTACCAAAAGATCAAGAAAATAGAAAATAAATCCAAATAACTTAAAAAAAAAGGCACTGTAATCGCTATAAATAAAATTAAACTTTTTAAAACTATTTTTTTATAGGGTGAACAAGCAGGAAATGAAGTAAAATATACCTGATCTAAGGTAAAAGAGTTTATGTGTAATCATTCTGACCCTGAAGTGTTAACTTAAACAGTAACATCAAAATTGAAACTATAAACTTAGAAAGTAATATAGATATTTCTATAATTTCATTAATGAACATAAGAAAATGATTTCAACAGCACAAGCTTAATAGTATCTTAAAGAAGAAATTTTAAGCATTATAAATTTACTTGGTCATTCTATGGAAAAAGTTTTTGGACTGATTATAATTCAAACAATAAATGTATTCATTTTTTTCACATTTAGAATAGATCCATATATATAGTATTTTGTTCAATAATATATTAAGCTGGTATATATCTGTGTATTTTAACTTTGTGCAAAAAATATAATGATAATTAAAGACAAGAATATAAAATGTATCAGCTGTGATAACGTAAAATTAATTTGACAGAAGTTAGGTGAGCAAGAGAAAACTTGAAAGGAATAAAAGATATGCAAATATTCTCTTTAAAAAGAGAGGAGTCAAAAATTTTTGTCTAAAGGTGATAGAAAAGGACATAAAAGTTTATATTATTATTGTAAGTTACAAATTTGATCTATGAAACTACATAGAATGATAAAAATATATAAACAAAAGGACTGTTCAAATATGTAATTAGGACAAATTATTTTCTGCTATAGTATGCATATAAAAGGTAATGTTTAAACTTCATAACATAAGGGGAAAAAGCACAGTATATTATTTAGAAATACAAACTTAGCAAGATATATTTTTTTATTTTTTTTTATTTTGCAAATCATATTTATATATTAATAATTTTAGATTAGGTTGTGAGTTCTCCATTAAAATAATAAATATATAATCATTAGCTCTGACTTAAAGTTTGTACTAATATAGTCCCTAATCAGCTACCAAATTTCACTAAAATTAATTAAATGTATAGAATATATGACCATTTCAAACCATATTCAAGTAATATATTGCTGCAAAAATAGCCTGGACCTTAGCATAACCTAAAATAGAGAATTGATCATCTTTAGTAGTATTTCAAATTAAGCCAAGTAGTTCACAAAGTAGCATGGTTATTGGGAACAAACCAACTGAAGTCCAAATTTAGTGAATTATTTACTATACTAAATTAAATCCCACTCTGCATCTGTTAGAAACTCTTTCAGATTTGAAACATAATTTGAAAACACATTTGGAGTCAAGTTGAAGACTATTTCTATGATCTACAGTTGACTAAAAATGTTAAGCATTTAAGGAAAACAGTTTCATGTGCTCAAATAGTTGTAATCTTATAATTTTTTTATTCACTCATTGGGAATATTTGCTATCAGAAATAATGTTTTTGAAACCAGTGAGAATAAATGAGAACTATATATTCTAAGCAATTAAAATTAACTACCTATTATTTCAGTGGTATTAATAGTATGTCAGTATGCTATAGTCAGCATTTTTATGCAATATATGCATACTTAATGTATTTTTAAAAGATAGGAATACTTCAGTTTTGATTAACAATTTTAATAATAATACAATATTGTAGAATACATTTTAAGCAAGATTTTAAAATCTGAAATGATATTGTATTATAAAAATATCTGGGACTGCTAGAGAATTTAAAGAGGCCATATGGATTATTTTGCTATATAGGGAATATAATGCTCATATTAATATTTACCTTTAATTTACAAATTATTGCTTGAGTGTCAAAAATATTTTCTAAGCTGTGGTGGTAAAAACTCTATTTTACTCTCAGTGGTAGTAGAAACTAATTATGCAAGTGGTTGAGTCATTAATTCCTCTGAACTACAGGTTCACACCAAGTTCAAATTGTGAAATTCTAAACAAATAATTATTTTTACATTTTTAATTTAAATTTTTAATGATCTTTTAGAAATATTGTTATCCTACAACTTAAAAACACAATCAACTATATTACAAAAGTAAAATAAGTGATAGTATCATAGTAGTTTTATTTTAGTGAATAATGACCATAGGTTAAAGATTCCTCTAGGAAATAATAAAGCCTACAGTGAGTAGAAATACACTATAAATTAGTTGGATAGGAGGAATATGAAACAAGGTGTAGTGGGCTTTCGTGAAATACTGAGAACATGCTTTATCAAAAACAAGCACTACTACATAACTTTGATTGTTGTCATTTGAGAAAGTGAACTTGTGTTTCCGGTCTGCAATTTTTCTACAGAGTCAATAAATCTAAATTTTTACATGCAATATCTGATTTTTAAACATGGACAAATAATTTAAATTATGTGATTTAAACAAAATATATCTGCTGGCCATATTTGCCCCAGAGATAAAAATATTTTTCTGTGGTTTTTACTGTTTCATAGTTAACTACAAGAATGATTTTTAGATCAAATAATATCTAATTGGATGGTTAACAGAAATATTTAAAAATGTTAATTTTAATTAGGGTTTACATTAATTTCTTAGAATATTGCATTTTAATATTAAGATTAAATGACTTTTCCATTTGTTACCTTTTATTATGACCAGAATGCATAGCATATTTTGCTAACAGAACAGAAAATTAATCCTAAAACTGGGGAGACAAATACCTTTTTAAAAGAATTCTTTGGCACAAACGAAATGTGGTAACGTGGTATAGTGGAATATAGTACCTTTCCTATAGTTCAATTTGAATAACATTTGAAGTAAGAAAAATTAATACATTCTTCAATTTCTAATGTTAAGTAGTAGAATGTGCAATATTTATAATGTTATTTAACTTTACAAAAGTTAAGTGACACATGCACACAACTAACATTAAATTCAATCATTAAACTTAGTTTGTAATGGGTAAATGTTGGAAGCCAATAAGGTCTGCTCTGATATTGTTAGATCTCTCGGGGTTCTGTGTGTCTTTGTGTGTATGTCCCGCTGTATACCTACTGCTTATAATATTGACTGACACATGGTGGATTCTCAATAAATTTGTTTAATAACTGAATCATATTCAGGGGTTCTTCATGGCACATTTTTGACAAGTGTGTTTTTGTCTCCTCTTCAAGTTTATCAGCATTAAAAATATTGTTGGGAATTGCAAGAGAAAAAACACTGCTCTCAAACCATAAGCACTGTGGTAGGGCAACAACAGAAAACATGGTCTTATAAGCCATCTTCACAGAAGGATCTAAAGGTGAAGGGAGTATGCTATTTATATAAAAGAGAGAGGTGAACAAAACAGGTCATGTGGATTATCTACTCCAGAGAAATAAAACCACTTTTCTATCAGTGAGCTTACTGTGTATTCTATGTTTGTTTTGAACTAAAAGATTGAAAGAGTGCTGTGTTATTCAGGTTCAAACCCTTCACTGACCTCTCAACTTTTACAAGATGCCTTTAACAACTTTAGACTTTTTAGTTATTGGTTCAAAGATAAAATGGTATGGGTGTGCACGGGGTTTGTCCTTTCAATAGCAAATAAATTGAAGTAAAACTAAATTCAATTTAATTTTTCTTCAGCACAGTGGGTAATCATTGAGATTGGCCATTTACAGTTCAAAGAAACAACTATGCTGGCTTATGGATAAAATCTGTTTAAGCCATATGTATTTCAAATGATGTACTTGTACCATCCCTAAATCATATTTCTTCATAATCCAGTTAGGAGGAGGATTGTAAATTTAATGTGATTTTAATATTTATGAATGAAAATATTTACTCTCAATGAAATTTTTCAAATGGGTTTACAAGATATCTTAACTCCTACAGAGCTGGAGGTTTCCATGTTTCTATAGTTATTCTGAGAACTGATTAAAATTAGTAAATAATTTCTTATCAATAATTTATAATATTAAGTGAGCCATAATTTCTGTTTTATTCTCAATGAGCTCTGAAAAAAATAAAGAAAAATATTGTTTGGTTAATAAAACAAATTCAATGTTTAATTCATGAACAAAATTATATACTTCTTTGTACAGAGTCCACAGTGTAGATTGCATCTCACATGCTTTCTTACTGCTTTTAACTTTTGTCCCATAGAGTAGGCAATTGACATAGTAATTATCACAAAACAGGCATAATAGTCTTAGAAAAAAAAGAAGTTGAAATATTAACTTAGGAATTCCACAAATCCCATTCTGTCATTTGCTATGTCAAATACCTGGTTTGGAAACCCTTTGATCTGACCAGAGACCAGGTATAGCATTTTGGATCATCTCAAAATTTATAACATTTATATATTATGGATTTATATATATATATATATATATATATATATATTTATTTATTTATTTATTTATTTATATTTATATTTATATTAATATATTTGTATTTATAAATATAATATATATATATATTTACAAATATACATATATATAAAATCTCTCACACACACACACCCCATTCTAGATGCTAGAAAACAAAGTTAAATTTGAATAGAGTGGCTATAGTTCAGTGAGTAATCAAAATTCATTACATTGCAATTTTTAAGCACTAGCATTAGTATTATCAAAGTAGTTCAATAAAAGTGAAGACACTTTCACTCAACCATCAAGCTAGTTAATTCACAAACATATTTGAGGTTAGAGCCACAAAGATGCTAATTTAACAAATAACCAATTAGGAAACCACTGATGTACTCTAAATTCTTAATTTTAAGATTTTTAAGATAAAGAAATAGTCTCAAATAGTTAAAGTTGGCTATATCATATAGTTAGTTAATGACTAAGCTAGTGAGCTGTTAAATTCAGTACATCAAGTTCATTTTTCTCTGTGGTTGAAACATACACTGCCATCCCAACTCACACATCAGCAAATACATGCCTCCAGTATGAGTAGCCATGACATTGTTCTGTTGCACTAGTAGTGGGAATTTTATTTTCCCCATATTCCTAATTCAGATTCTATGCCACTGTTGTTCACATATGCTTTTTTCAATTAATTACTGACAGATTCTAGTAGATAAACACATTGGAATACTTCTGAAGAGAGATGTTCATGTTATAACATTGTAAGAGTTGCTTGAGGATTATACATAGACTAATAGAAGTACAAATCAATATGTAAGTACTTTATGAAACATAACTTTGTATAAAAGAGAAGACATATTTAAAATTGGAGGAAGAAGCTTTCACAGTGAAGGAATTTTCATTGTATTTACTTATAAATATTTTACTCCCAGAAAAATTCCAAAGTACCAAGGAAAGAAAAGAAAAGAAAAGAAAAGAAATGGATAGGATTCTTTCTCCATTTAAGATGTACAAACTTGAAGGAGAGTGTCTCTCAGATCCTAATACTGAGAAAAATGAAATAACCTACAAAATCATAAATTTTTCTATCAAAGAGATGACATTGCTAACCAAGCAAGGAAACTGATATCCGAACAGTGATAATCTTTTCTGAAGAGATATGGTGTATGTGGATTGTTTCACCTTTAGCACAGCATAACAAGAGGGTTGGCTGCTCTAAAAGCTATTCACACACACACACAGCTGAAATTTTAATGAATGACTATAAGCCAAATTTTGAATAGCATATGCGTTTAGAACAGAACGATACTTTTCAATACAAGTACTATTGAAATTTTGTGCTGGATAATTCTGTGTTGGTGGGGAGGAGGGGCAGAGGGAGGGTGCTGCCCTATACATTGTAGTATGCTTATAAACTTCCTTGGCCTCTACCTACTAGATCAAGCTTATCCAACCTGTGGCTTAAGGGCCACATGTGGCCCAGGATAGTTTTGAATGACACCCAACACACATTCGTAAACTTTCTTAAAACATGAGTTATTTTTGCAATTTTTTTTCAGTCATCAACTATAGTTAGTATTAGGTATGTTTTATGTACAGCCCAAGACAATTCTTTCCATGTGGCCCAGGGAAACCAAAAGATGGGACACTCCTTTATTAAATGCTAATAGCAACCCCCAAGTTGAGGCAAACAAAAATGTCTTCCAACCGTACCAATTTATCTGAAATAGGTGAAGAAAATTGTGTCATGTTGAGAGCCATTGACACAAGGGGAATTTGTACTTACAAATGTTTTTCCAAAGAACTTTTACTAGTTGTTCATAAGAAAGATTGGAAGCACAGAGTGGGAAACCAGAGAAGACCACCCACAGTTGTGCCAAAATCTATAGGAGGTAGTCAATAACCACCAGTGACAAGTAGGAAACACTGTCTACTATTGCCAGGCTCACCTCTGAGCTGAAAGAAAAGCTGTAAGCCACTATGGGAGGGACAACAAACCTTGACCCCATAACAGCTAAGGGAGATGTAGAAGCAAAATCTCTATCCCTTGGAATAGGGTGATAAGGAGCCCTGTTCTTGCCTCACAGCAAAAACTAAGATACAATGCTTCTGAAGGAAGAGTAGAAGATTGCTGTCCCAAGTAGTTGGACAAGGAATCTTCTCCTACTAAGTATGCAACATGAAAACAGAGGACTTTTATAGCTAGACACAGGGGAAGAAATCCTCTTCTGCTTAAGAACTGTCAGAAAGAGAATACAGAGTTTAAATGCTACATTATGTCAGTCATATTGGAACTAGGAGCAGAAAGGAACCCAACTTACTTATAGTAATAAGTGAGTTTATGAAGTTTTCAGGAAAAAAAGGTTAATTAAAAAATCAAATGCATATCTGGGTATGAGCAATAATTATTAAAAAGTGATACAAAAACAATATCATTAATAATAGCATTAAAAAATAGTTATAAATCTGAAGAAAATATTTGAAAGAAATGTATGCTTAAAACTACAAAATATTGATGAAATTAATTAAAGTAGACTCAAATAAAGAGTTATCTACTGAGTTTATAACTGGAAAATTCAATATTGTTAAGTGAGCAATTTTTCTAATTGATATAAAGATTCAAGTCAATCACAATTAAAATATTAGCAGAGTTTTTATAGACATTAATAAACCATCTTGAAATTTTATACAGAAATATAGGAGACCTACATTAATCAAACAATTTAAAAGCAAACTTATTATAAAGTACAATAATCATGGTAGTACAGAATTGGCAAAGAAATAGACATATAGATCAATAAAAGAGACTACAGTGTCCAGGAATAGATACATACATATATACTCAATTGATTTTTACTAAGATAAAGGTGCTAGGATAATTGATTGGGAAAAAGTAATTTTTAAAGCAAATGGTGCTGCATCAATTAAATATTCATATAAAAGATGAACTTTGTATCAGGTCTTGTACTATATACAAAAGTTAATTTTAGATAGATAATATATCTAACTATAAAACTAAAACTATAAAGATTTTTAAGAAAACATGAGATTAAATTTTTGTCATTCTGGATTAAAAAATGCTTTCTTCCATGTGAGACAAAACAATGAAAAATAAGACAAAAAAACTAGTCAATTATACTGTGTCAATATTTAATACTTTTGCTCTTCTAAAACATCATTAAGAAAATGAAAGGGAAGCCAGTATGGCTCAGCAGGTTAAGCGCTCACTTTGCAGCCCTGAGGACCAAGGATTGAATCCTGGCCCTGGCCCGTGTGGACCCATATGATGAACTGGGTTGTGCTTTCCATGTGGGAGGCCCCCAGTTTGGTACTTGCCCCCCAGTTTGGCCCCTGGCTTGAGGGGGTGTGTGTCCCATGCTGGAGGCCCCCAGCCCAGTTCCCACCCTGCACAGCCCCCACCCACCTGTGTGCAACAAAACCATGTCAAAAACTGATGAAGTTCAACTATGGAGACTGCTCTGGGCCTTCTCCCTTCTCTCTGTCTCTCTCTGTCTCTGTCTCTCTTTGTCTCTGTCAAAAACAATAAAATTAATCTTTAAAAAAAAAGAAAATAAAAAAGCAAGTCACAGACTGGGAGAAAATAACTGCCAAACACATTTTTGATAAAGAACTTTACCCAAAATATATTCAGAACATTTACAATTTAATTAAGTCCAATTAAAAATGATGAGTAGATTTGAATAAATGTCTCATCAAAGAAGACATGGCTGGCAAATAAGAACACGAAAAGCTATTCACATCATTAATTATTTGAGAAATGCAAACTAAAACCACTGTGAGAAATGAAGGTATATCTAGTATTATAGAATGGCTAGTATGCGAAAACCAGAAAGTTTTAAGAAGCTGGCAGGAATTCAGATCAGCCAGAAGTATTGTCCACTCCTTTTTTTTTTTTTTTTTTTTTTTTTTGCAGTTGGGATTTTAAGTAGTACAATCATTATGGGAAAAAGTGTGATAGAGTCTTATCAAATTGTACCTACCATAAGATCCTGAAATCCGGCTTCTCGTCTTTTATCCAAGAGAAAGGAAAACATATGTTCACACCAAGATTGTATGTGAAAGTATATAATGACTTTATTCACAATTATCCTATATTGAAAACAACTCAAATATTTATTGATTTGGTATGGGTTAAAAAAATATTGCAGTTCACACATGGGGATTACAACTCAGAAATAAACAAAAGTAATGAATCACTTATGTAAGCAACTACAAAGCTACACTTTAAAAACAAGATAAGGGGAAGCCAGGATGGCTCAGTGGGTTAAGCGCTCACTTTGCAGCACCGGGGACTGAGGATCGAATCCCAGCTCTGGCCTGTGCGGACCCATGTGCTGAACTGGGGAGTGCCCCCAGTTCAGTTCTCTCTCTGTCTCTGTATCTCTCTCTCTCTCTCTCTCCCTCTCTCTGTCAAAAACAATAAAATAAAAAAATAAAAGTTTAAAAAAAAACAAAAACACAACAAGATAAATGAAATAAGTTAGACACAAAGTTGTACATACTGTACAGTTACATGACCTTCTAGAAGAGGAAAATTATAGGGACAGAAATCAGGTCAGGGATCAAATTAATCATCTAAAATTTGATTTATCTTAACATACTGAAATTAACTGTAATATTTTGCCCAAACAATTATTATCTCAGTATAATTTAAAAAGCAGGTATTAAACAATAAAATACAGACATTTTTAATAATGATTTTATGCATTAGAAATAAGGAAATTTCATATACCGTATTTTCAGGCGAATAAGACGACCGGGCGTATAAGACGACCCCCTAATTTTACAGTTAAAACATAGGTTTAGGCCTATATTCACTGTATAAAACTACCCCCCCACTTCCGAGGCAACACCACTTTTTTTTAAATTAAATTTTTAATAAATGACATTTTTCAAACATACCGTAATATACCGTACATTGATATGATAAATGGAAGGTCTCTTCACAAATGGCAATGCCATGAACTTGACCGAGAAACAAGAAATCCAAAAGAGAACATTAACAATGATGGCATCATCTGGAAAGAAAATTACATGAAGAACTTGCAGAAAACGCTTGTTTGTGACTGACTGGGATGATAAGAGTTTTTTCTAGGCAGAGGAGCATTGTGAGCTTAAAATCCTTCAAAATCCTCATCATGTTCTTCTTCTGACACCATAAGTTCATCAGTGACCTCTTGTGGTACATTTGTAAGACAGT
>PVKE010050781.1:0-10843 GCA_004027555.1 Craseonycteris thonglongyai
GAAAAAAGAAAGAAAAATTCCTAAAAGTTGCTAAAGAAGAAGACATATTATATTCAAAACTAAAAATAGAGTGGTGCTTAACTTTTCTTCAGAAATAAAATGTTGGCAACCCAAATTTTTATATCTATTGAGAAACCTCTTCAAAATGAAAGCAAATAAATATACTTTCATTCAGATATAAAGAAAATTCATAACCAGCCAACCTGTACTATAAGAAAGGCAAAGGGAATTTTTCAGATTTCAAGGTAATGGTATCATATTTACTGTAAGATAGGAAGAGCATGTAAATAAAGATGTAGAATTTTATTTAAATGTTTTGCATTTTTATTAAATTTTATACAAAGATTTTGACTTTTTAGAATAAATATAACAAGGGTTTTTAGGGTTTATAACACATAGAAATATAATATATAAAAATAATTGCATAAAAGATGGAAAGGCATAAGTGGAATGGTACTTTTAAATTTTTTCTATGTTATACATGTGGTATGTTAAGAATGCATACTGTAATACATGCATAAACCACTAAAAAAACACACAAACAAACAAACAAAACAAAGAGGCAATTGGCACAGGTAAAAAGCCAAAAGAGGACCTATACTAGAATAGTACAAAAAAAAAAAAAAGAAATTTGTTCAATCTCAAAAATAGAAAAGGAGAAACAAATTATACTTGAAAATTATATATCTGAAGATCATAGTATTGAGAATATATAAAGAACTGTAAACCAACAATAGGGTGTAGCCACTGTGAAAATCTATTTGGCAGTTCTTCATATATTTAAACATATTATTACTATATGACCCAATAATTGCACCCCTGAATACACACTCAAGAGAACTGAAAGTAGGTATTCAAGCAAATGCTTGTAAACAAATATTTATAGCAGTACTATTCACATAGCCAAATGCTAGAAATAATCCAAAATACATCAAGAATGAATATATAAGCAGACTGTGATACACAAAAACAATGGACTATTATTCACCCATAAAAGAAATGAAGTATTGGGGATGCTGTGATAGCTCAATAGGTTGAGCACTTGCCTTGCAACTGTGAGGTCCTGGCCTATGCAAACCCACATGCTAAACTGCGGCAACCAACTGGTAAGCACCAGGATGACAGCAAAGTTTCTCACCTCCCATGAGGGAGGCCCCCAGTTCTGTTCAGCCCTGTGCAGCCCTACATCCACGTGTGTGGGATAAAACTATGTCAAAAAAAAAAATGATATACAAGTATGAAGACTGCTCTGTTTCTCTCTCTCTCCCCTTATTTCTCTCTCTCTCTCTCTATTTCTTTCTCACCTTCTCTCTCAAGCAAACAAACAAAAAAACAAAAAACACAACACAACAAAAAGAAGAAGTATTGATCTATGCTTCAACAAAAATGAACCTCAAAAATAGTATGCTAAGTGCTAAGTGAAAAAAGCCACAAAGAGTATATATTATATGGGTCCATTTACAATTTACCTTTGCACAATATAAGTTTGAATTAGGAAGTCTGCTTAAAGGCAGAATCCTTTTCAATCTGCAGTTAGGTATTTGGGAATGCAAAAGACTTACTTAAGTTATATATGGTATCTTGATTACATAGGAGTCGGTGCCCCTAACACCTGTATTAATCAAGGGTCAGTTGAATAAAATATTCAGAATAGGTCAATCCAAAGAGGTAGGAAGTGGATTAGTGTCTGCCAGAAGCTGTTTGGGGGTGGGGGAATAAAGGACAGGATTAACTGCTTAGTGAACACAGGTTTTTCGTTTAGGGTGATGAAAATGTTTTGGAACTAGATACAGGTAGTGATTTCACACTCCATTCCTGTACTAAATGCCACAGAATTGTATATTTTAATATAGTTAATTTTAGGTTATGTGAATTTTCTATCAACAACAAAGAAGAAAATAAACTATGTATTTCAATTAAATGAGAGAGATCATCATATTGGATTAAAAAAATTAGTACTCAACAATATGCCATATACAAGAGTTGTACACAGTAAAGACACAAGCAAAGGAAGAAAATCTAAAATAAAAAAAACAACACTAATCATAAAAAGTCTGAGAGGCTGGGTTCGTATTAGGTAATGCTGACTTCAAAAATATTGGGGGAAGTTGGGATGGCTCAGCAGCTTAAGTGCTTGTTTTGCAGCCCCAGGGTCTGAGGATTGAATCCCAGCCCTGGCTCATGTGGACCCATAGGCCAAACTGGGACCCATGTGGGAGGCACACCCCAAGTTCAGTCCTCACCAGGGTGAGTTTTCTATGTGTGCAAGGCCCCTGTTAGAGCCCCCAGCTCATGGGGACATGCTTCCCATGGGAGAGGCCCCTCAGCCTGGTTCCCACCCTGCATGGTCCCCATCCACCTGTGTGTGGAATAAAACCATGTCTAAAACTAATGATGAGACTACTCTGGACCCTCCCCCTTCTCTCTTTCTTTCTCTATGTCTGTCTCTCTATATATATATATCAAAAACAATAAAATAAATCTTAAAAAAAAAAGAATATTGGAGATAAAGAGGGCCACTTAATAATGACAAAAGAGACAATTTAACAAGAAGATGTAAAAATACAAGAGTGACAGCACCTAATAAGAGATTTTTAAAACAGGAAAAAACATTTGATAGAACAAAAGAGAGAAGTAGACAAACCCATAATCATAGTTGAAATTTTTAATAGCCCTCTCTCAGTAACTGATATACATAAAGTAAATCAGTAAGAATATAGAAGAATTTATCAACACTATCTACCAAATTTCCCTGATATTTAGAGAACGTTATATCCACAACAACAAAAAATGCATACTCTTTTCAATTCTATATTTAAAATAAAATTATAGATGTGCAAATTTCCAAAATTAAAGAATATAACAATATCAAATATGCATCAAATTCTGTGTTTAGAAAGAAGGTAAATTGGTGCTATACAGCAAAAGCAATCCTCCATGAGATAGAAAATGAAAATTCAGAGTATGTTTACTGTACAACAATGTAAATTATTCCCCAAATATACTACTGAGAACTTGTCCCTCTGTCCTTGATGACCTTCCCTTTATTTTTTGCCTCCTCCATACTTTCTCACTCTTAAAGATTCTGCTGAAGTTTGATTTTCTCCACTATAGTTACTTATTCTGGGTGTTTCAAGTCCTACTTAATTGCTCTCAGGCTAAGTTGCCTTTTTCTCATCAATATCTTTTATGATATATTTCACATGACTGTAGCCAAAAAAATAAGAACTGAGCAGAGAAATAAACACATCTGCAACTATAGTTGGAGACTTCAAAACCCTCTCTCAGCAAGTGCTAGAACAACTAGGCAGAACATCAGAAGAGCTACAGCAAGACAATATATCAATGATCAGGAATCAATCAACATTCATAAAACATTCCATCCAACAATCACAGAATATAGCATATTTTTCCATGTATAAGATGCTCTCACATATAAGACAGCATCTATTTCTCTAACCCAACATTAAGAAATCAATACATGGGTTATTCCTGTGTATAACAAGACCCCAAGTTTTGGTCTAACAATTTTAGACAAATGTGTCATTATATACACAGAAAAATATAGTACGTTCATTTCAAGTGCCCAAGAACTTATATCAAGATAGATCATATCTTGGACCATAACACAAGCTTGAACCAATTAAAAAAATTAAAATCATACAGAGTATGTTCTCTGTCTAGAAGAGAATCAAACTATATATAAATATAAGACAAGAGGATAACCTTCAAACACTTAGAAATTAACAATATATATAATCCATGGATCAAACAAAGCTGACTAGGTGTAGAAAAGAATTAGTGAACTCAAAGACAGAAATTTAGAAATGTCACAGAAGAAAGAGGAGAGAGACCTACCATGTTTCCCTGAAAGTAAGACATCCCCCGAAAATAAGACCTACTTACAGTTTTGCCTCTCGCTGAAATACGTATAAGGAATCCCCCCGAAAATAAGACCTAGTACATCTTTTGGAGCAAAAATTAATATAAGACACTGTCTTATTTTTGGGGAAATAGGGTATAAGACATTGTCTTATTTTCAGGGAAACAGGGTAGTAGCTAAAAGAAATGACAGATATAAAGACTTTCGGACTCCATTAGAAAGAATACATAAAAATAATAAGTATTCTGGAGGGAGCAGAGGACAAGATGTGCACAATTTGCTCACACAAATAGTAGATGAGAACTTCCCAAATCTATGAGAAGAACTGAAACCTCAAATTCAAGAAAGAAGCAGGACTCCAGAGTCTAATCCAGAGACTGGCAGAGGAAAGACCGAGGAGGTAGTGTGGGAGCATGTGATGAGGTACAGAACAACTCTGGGTGAGTTGGAGGACTGAAGTAGACAAGGGTGGAGGTACTGCAGCCAGAACACGGGGCAGACAGCAGAAGCAGTTGCAAACTGGATTAAAGAACAAATAACAACCTTATGCTGTCTGCAAGAGACACACCTCAGCCACAAGGACCAACACTTACTCTAAGTGAAAGAGTGAAAAGCAACACTCCAAGCAAATGGCATCCAGAGAAAAGCAGGTGTAGCTATACGTATATCTGATGAAACAGACTTCAGGAACAGAAAGGTAATAAGAGACATAGATGGACATTTTATAATGATAAAAGGGACAATACAACAAGAAGACATGATACTTATTAATATATATATATATATACCCCTAAACAAAAAGCACCAAAATGTACAAAGCAAATATTAAGGGACCTAAAAGGAGAAACTGACAAAAACACAATTATACCAGGGGACCTAAACACCCCTGGACAGCCATGAACAGATCATTCAAATAAAAAATAAATAATGGGAAAGCTGGGATAGCTCAGCAGGTAAAGCGCTCGCTTTGAAGCCCCGAGGACTGAGGATCGAATCCCAGCCCCGGCCCATGCAGACCCACATGCTGAACTGGGGTGTGCCCCCCATTCAGTTCTTGCCGGGACCTATGCGGGAGGCTCCTGGCCCAGTTCCTGCCCTGCGCAGCCCTACGCCCACCTGCGAAGTGAAACAATATGGAAAACTAATGCTGTCAACTATGGAGACTGCTCTGGGCCCTCCTCTCTTCTTTCTGTCTTTCTCTGTCTCTGTTCCTCTCTGTCAAAAGTTAATAAAATAAATCTTTTTAAAAAATAAATAAGGAAATATAATCTTTAAATGATACATTATAGCAATTGGACATAGTTGACATTTATAAGATACTTCATCCTACAACACATGACAATCCATTTTTTTCTTGTGCATGTGCAACATTCTCAAGGATAAACCACATGCTGGGACACAAAGCAAGCCTAGTAAATTTAAGAAGATTGAAATCATACCAAGTGTATTTTCTGACCACAAAGCATTGAAATTGGAGATCAACTACAAGAAGAAAGCAGAGAAAAACACATATACATAGGTATTAAACAACATGTTATTTAAAAATGACTGGATCAAAGAATAAAAGGAGGCTAAAAAATATGAAACCAAATGACAATGAAAGTACAACATACTAAAATCACTGGGATGTAGTCAAAGCAATAATAAGAAGGAAAATTGTATCACCACAGGCCTATATCAAGAAACAAGAAAAATCACAACTAAATAACCTAATATCACATCTTAAAGAATGAGGGGGGGGGGGAAATGAACAAAAAACACCCAAAGTCAGTAGAAGAAAAGTTATAATAAAAATTAAAGCAGAACTAAATAAAATAGAGGATAGAAAAACAATAGAAAAAAATCAATGCAATGAAGACCTGGTTCTATGAAAAAAATTAATAAAATTGACAAATCCTGGCTAGGCTCACCAAGGGAAATAAAGAAAAGACACAAATAATCAAAATTAGGAATGAAAGAGAGGAAATTACAACTGATACCACAGAAATACAAAGGATCATATACAAATACTATGAAGGCACACATGCCCCTAAATTTTGTAACCTAGAAGAAACAAAAATATTTTTAGAAACATGTAGCCTACCTAGACTAGATTAAGAAGAACTGAATAATCTAAACAGACCAATCAACAGTAAGGAAGTTGAACAATCATCCAAAACCTCCCCAAAAGGGAGAGTTCAGGACCAGATGGTTTCACTAACAAGTTTTACCAGGCATTCAAGGAGGAACTAAATCTATCCTCCTCATACTTTTCCAAAAAATTGAAGAAGAGGCATAGTTCATAACTCATTCTATGAGGCAAACATTACCTTAATAACAAAGCCTAGTAAAGACATTACAAAACACAAACAAACAAACAAACAAAAAACTATAGACCAATATCTCTGACGAACACCAATGCAAAAATCCTAAACACAATACTAGCAAATAGAATACAAGAATGCATTTAAAAGATTATACATCACGATCAAGGGGATTTATCCCAGGGGCACAAGGATGGTTCAACATATAAAAATCGATCAATATGATACACCACATAAACAAAATAAAAGTTAAAACCATATGATTATATCAATTGATACAGAAAAAGCATTCAAAAAGGTACAACATCCATTTCTTATCAAAACACTTAATAAAATGGGTAATAGAAGGAAAGTACTTTAATGTAGTACAGGTCACATATGACAAACCCTCAGCAAATGTCATACAGAATGGGGAAAAATTGAAACCTGTTTTTCTAAATTGAGGAATAAAACAGGAATGTTCCCTGTCATGACTGCTATTCAATATAGAGCTGGAAGTTCTAGCCAGAGCCATCAGGCATGAGAAACAAATAAAAGGCATCCAAATTGAGAGTGAAGAAGTTAAACTGTCACGTTTTGCAGATGACATGATCCTTTATATAAAAAACTCAAAAGAGTTCAACAGAAAACTATTACAAATAATAAATGAATACAGTAAAGTTGCAGGATACAAAATCAATGTACAAAACCCCTAGCACTTTTATATACAAACAACAAAACTTTAGAAAAAGAAATGAACAAAATGATGCTTTTGCAATCGTAACAAAAAGTAGAATATACTTAGGAATAAACTTGCCAAAGAGCATGAAGGACTTATACATGGAAAACTGGAACACACTATTAGAAAAAATTGAAGAAGATACAAAGAAATGGAAAGATATTCCATATTCATGGATTGAAACAATTAACATTGTTAAAATGACCATATTACCCAAAGCAATATACAGGTTTAATGCAAGTCCCGTCAAAAGCCCACAGACATTCTTTGGAAAAATAGATTTAAAAAAAAAATCATCAGTTTCATATGGAACCACAAAAGATCTGGAATCACCAAAGCAATCCTATGAAAAAAGAAAAAAGCTGGAGGCATCACACTCCCCAACTTCAGTCTATACTACAAAGCATTAATAATGAAAAGAGCTTGATATTGGCAGAAAACTAGACATAA
The DNA here is from genome assembly GCA_004027555.1 of Craseonycteris thonglongyai. NCBI lineage: Eukaryota > Metazoa > Chordata > Mammalia > Chiroptera > Craseonycteridae > Craseonycteris > Craseonycteris thonglongyai. The sequence goes on from PVKE010050781.1 coordinate 7,355, forward strand.
ATACCAATGGAACATTGAGGGGAATACTTGTAAAGGACACTTTAAGACCTTCCGAGTGACTGACAATATTCTCTTTCATGTTTTGGGAAAGGTGCAAATCATTCTCAGCTAACAAGTTGTGCAGTTTCAGAAACTTCAGGCTGGCCTTTTTAATTATTATTATTATTATTATTTGCTTTTTAGATTTATTTATTTTTTTTATATTACATCATTTATACATTGTATTATGTGCTCACCATCCAGATAGAAGCTTTCCAAAAGTTCAGTTTTTTAATCATTGATTCATGTTTTCTTCTGATTACTTTGAATATAGTGATTGAGCCATTTTGAAATTCCAACTTCAGTTTATTTATTTCTAATATGTATATATATATATATGTTATATATATATAACATATATATATATGCATATATATAATACATATATATACACACACATATATATACACATATACACACACATATATACATATGTGTATATATGTATATATATTAGATATCATATATATACACACACATACACACACACACATATATATATATATATGAGTATATGATAAATATGCAAGACTTTGGAGCCAATAACCGTCCTGAAACTTTGGAGCAAGAAGGAAATAATGATCTTCAAAAAATATGTGGACTTCACGTCTAAGTTCAAATACCCATGTAAGTACTTTGGCATAAGATAGTCACCTTACCTGTTTAAAGTAATGTTCTGTGAATGCTGTTTATTTCTTTACACAGCACTTTAAACAATCTGGAGTTTTGCACTTGCAACTTAATGAAATTTACAACTTCTACAGCCTCATCAAGAACATCTTTCAGTTCACTAGGTAGAGGCTTGATTGCAAGACTTGGTCTATGAATGCAGCGGTGACTCCATGGTACATGGGGAGCTACTTCTTTAATTCAGCCCACAGCTCTATAAAACAACCTGACACAGGCTTGCCTCCGTCAGTGCACACACCACAACAATTTGACCAACTAAGACCCTTTTCAATGAAATAACCACTGATTGCATTAAAAATATCTTCTCCTGTAGTAGGTTCTATCAATAGATAACAAAGCAACAGGTTTTCCTCAGTTTCATTTCCTACCAAGTACTTCATGATGATGAGTAAAATATATGAGTCATCAACATGTATACTTTCATTGACCTGGATGGAAAAGAATGTACTTTTTCTAATTCTATATAATACTACAACTTCAACATTGTCAACCATTTTCTAAATTCATGATGCTGTATTCATGATATTGTATTATTTGAAAAAGATAGCATTAATTTTGCAGACATGTTCTTCCCCAAACATACAAAGAATTGTATCCTTAATACATGGAGAAATTACCATGTGGTAAAAACCACACCATAGCTGAAGATTTAATTTCTCCATGTATTAATTCAATTGTATTGAATTCTCCATGTATTAATTCTCCATGTATAAATACAATTCTTTGTATGAATGCCTCAACTGTATTCTCGTTGTCCTTCTTTCCTGACATCATGTATGAATTAACAGTTGGATGCTTTATAAACACCCAAAATAATATATTTCTTTGTTTTTATACATAGGATGTTTAGTTTCTAAATGTCATATGAGTAGAGTGTGTTTCATGCAACTGTTGGATAGTATTTCCCCACACACAACACATAAAGGCTTAGGACAGTCATCATTGCCTACAAATAAAAACCTATATTTAATATACTCTTCTAACTATTTTCTTGTCTTATGTGTAGTATCTGAGGCACACACCATTTTCCTATCTCCTGGTATGATGTTCTTATAGCTGTAGATAATGTGTTGGGAAGTATTTGGTGACAGGTTATAATTCACATCAAATTTTTTTTTTAGCATTCCTATTTTTTAATCACTGATCCATAACTGACATGCTTAAAAATCACTGACAATAACTGAAACTATGTTAAACATTAAATTAAAAAACTTGAAAAGAATCATGATTAAAGACAACACATTCACTTTTTCTCAGTCAATAACTAAACTGATCAAACAGTTTAGCTACGGATGTATTTATATGTTTGGAGAAGTTCTAGTTATGTTGCAAATGGGTTGTTCTAAAACTGTGTATAATGATTGGTAGGAAAGCGGTTTGGAGGAAGGGTTCATAGCCATACCTGCACCCATCATCATTTGTTAATGTGATCTAATTTTGAAGTGTCTTCATTAACGGTGATTCAAACTTAACATTTATTGTTCCATAAATAATGTTTCTGGATTTTTTTACTTTACTGTGTCTTTGTCATTTCTGATTAATTTTTGCATACCCCAGGGGATACGTGTACCACTGCTTGGGAATCAATGCTCTAGTGAAATTGACTAAGAAAAAAAGACAGACAAGAAATTACAAATATATAGATAAAACAGAATATCACTATTTAGTTGTTGCATTGACATCAAAAGGACAATAAGGGAACACTACCAACAATTCTACATGCATATATTTACCACTTAGATAAAGCAGAAAACCTCATTGAAAAAATACTAACAAAACTCACCCAATATTCAATTGATCATTTGAATAGCATTACAACTAGTAAATAAACTGAATTTTAAAACTCCTGAAATGGAATCTCTAAGCTCGTGGTTGGTTTCACTGGAGAATTCTACCAATGTTTAAAGAATTAGTCTCAATTCTATACTTTTTTCCAGAAAATAGAAAAGGATAGAACACCTCCTAATTCATTCTATGAAGCCATTGTTACTAACAAAAGTTCAATAAAAGACACCACTAAGGATTGTAGGGTAGCTCAACAGGTTGAAAGCTTGCTTGCCTTGCATATGTGAGGCCCAGGGATCAAATCTCAGCCACGAACAAAGCAAACCCACATACTGAACTGTGGCATAACTAGTAACTACTGGGATGGTGGTGAAGGTTAAAACCAGCCATGGGAGAGGCCCCTCAGTTCAATTCCTGCCTGCATGGGCTCACACCCACCTGTGTGAAATGAAACTGTGTCACAACTAATTTGTACAACTATGAAGACTGCTCTGGGCCCTCCCCCCTTCTCTCTCTCTCTCTTCTTCTTTATTTCACCTTTCAAACATAATAAATTTTTAAAAAGAAAAAGATATCACTAAAAGAAAATCACAGACCAAAATCACTTTGAATATAAATACAAAACTCCAGGTATAATGGGATAGCTCAGTGGTTGAGTACTTGTTTTGCAAATCAAGGTCTGAGGTTTGACTCCTGTCTTTGGCTCCTGTAAACCCATATACTGAACTGTGGCACAAGTGGTAACTACCAGGATGGCATGGCAGTGAAGTTTCTTGCCTCCCACATGGAGGTCACTGGTTATTTTTCACCCTGCACGGCCCTACATCCACCTGTGTGAATGAAATGAAACTGTGTCACAACTAATGGCGTACAACTATGGAGACTGCTCTGGGCCTTCTACCTGTCTCTCTCTCTCTCTCTCTCTCTCTCTCTCTCTCTCTCTCTCTCTCTCTCTCTCTCTCTCTCTCTCTCTCT